>AWOL01S0024744.1:7937-66647 GCA_000715115.1 Nicotiana otophora | reverse complement strand
TTTTAGTGTATGTCCTATTTACTAGCTATCGCTTTTGCTTTGCATCCTTCCTCTGGATTTCACGGTGTTCTTATTTTTCTTATGATTGTTGTGGCGGTACTAATATTGTCTCCCTTCCCTTTATCTCCCCTCTCCCTTTGCTTTGCATCTTTCTTCTGAATTTCATGGTATTGCTATTTATCCTATGAGTGTTGTTGTGATACTAATATTGTCTTCTCTTTTATTTTTTTATTTTTATTTTTTTTTATTTTTTTTCTTTCTTTCTTTTTTATTTTTTTTATTTTTTGAGCCGAGGGTCTTTCGGAAACAGCCTCTCTATTCCTTCGGGGTAGGGGTAAGGTCTGCGTACACACTACCCTCCCCAGACCCCATTAATGGGATTCTACTGGGTTGTTGTTGTTGTTATATACTTGTAAAACTTTTCACTACAGATGCTTGACACATTACTTTTTCATGAGTACTATTTTCACAATTTTTAAAATTTTAGCCTCATTAACTAATTCAACTTTGAGCTTTGACATGATTTCTTTTAAAATTAAATTTGCAACTATTTCTTTAATTTTTTTTTTCTTATGTCACTAATATAGTATATATAATAAGTTAAATTACTATTTTAAATTCTGCGTCTAATAAAATACGGTTATATAAAACAAAACTATTAGATTCTTTTTTGAGTTAATACCCTAAAACCCCTTTAATTATTAACTTTTTGTGAGTTATCTACTTAAATTATAGGGTGTCCATAAAACCTCCTAAACTATTTTTCCCTTAATATTAAAACCTTCATCGTTGCTTATCTGACATAATGTGTGTAATAACTTGCCAAAGAGCACGTGAAAAATAAAAAAATCTATCAAAATGGCCCACCTACAGTGTGTAATGGCTATTTAGCCATACACCTTTTTAAAATTTACTTTTTTAAAAAAAACATTCTCCTCATTTGCTTCATTATTTTTACCCTCCTCCTCCTCCTCCTCTTCCTCCTCCTCCTTCTTCTTCTTCTTCTTCTTCTTCTTTCTCCTTTCCTCTTCCGTTTTTCATATAGAATTCCTCTGAAATATTTCACCTCTCTTGTTCCTCTATTGTTTTTGTTTTATTTTAGTCTTATTTTATTTCTTACCCTTATTATTGAAATAACACCTACTTAATTTTTTTTTTTTATTAAACCCAACACTTTATAGAGAATAAAGTTAATCTCTTGGACTTTGTTTATGTAATCTAGAATTAAAATATGTAGTTACTGGCCAATTGTTTTCTTGTTTATGGAATGTTAATTTGTATAAACTTGTGTGTGTAATATAAGAGACTTCTTTTAGAAATGCAATACTAATTCCTTCATTTTTTTTGGCGCAAAGTGAATGTAAACAACTTCCATTACCTCACTAAAAACTTTTCATTACCTCAAAACTCATCCCAGTTTTCACAATGTCCTTCACTCTCAGTGGGACTCTCATCCCCCTAAAACTACCAGACATCTCAATATCTGCTCTAACTGCATCTCTACAATCTCCACAATCTATTAAATTCTCCTTTAAAGACAATCTTCTAGCAACTGAACACGAAGAATTTATTTCCTTTTTTTCTTTTTTTTTAAAAATTCAATCCATCCACCCAGGATTTCATCTCCTGTGGTGGTGGGGGGTTTGGCCTAGACCCCTACCTTGTATATTAATAACTCAAAGAAAATTAGTACAACAAGGAGGGGAATATAAAACCTAACCTCCATAGAACCTAGTTAATCTAAACCAACTAGGAACAATGCTAGAGCATAACCAACATTAGAGGAAAAAAAATCTGCAAAGCCAACTTCCTATAGGAGTGTTGGCAGTACAAAAATAAAAGGCATGACTACTTGGTGAATCAGAACATGTATCGAAGAAAAGATGAAAGATGTTCAAGGAGGATCAAAGTACCACCCTGAGTATTTGGCGGCTCTTATCCTGAAGGAAGGGAGTCCCAATTTGTTCATTTTAAGTGCTCCTTTAGCTTCCCTGGGTAAGTCATTATCCTAGAGATAGACTTCATTTCGGCATAGTGTTGTGGCATATTTTACAAGTGAATCAGCCACCTCATTTCATTCTCTGTAACAGTGATGGACTTGAATTTGTTTTTCTCTGATTTTGTGTTGGATTTTCTCTACTTCATTGTACAAGTGTCATGGGGGATTGAGCTTGCCATTGATCATATTGACAAGTAGTTATGAGTCAAGTTGAAGGCACAAGATGTCTATGTGATGTGCATAGCACCAATTAATTCCAAGCAAGTTTGCATAGATCTCACTATAATTGTTAGTTGAGAATTAGAGAGGCATAGCAAATGCCATGACCATCTCTCCATTTCTTCTCCTAACAACTCCTCCTGTATCAGCTTTGCCCACCCTAGCCATATAGCTCTCGTCAGTGTGAAGAGAGAGAATTGCAGTCTTGCAGAGAGTGTCATTCCACTTCACAAGTTTGCTAATAAGATTAGGCTTGTAATCCATGGTAATTTTACATATCATGTCCCAATTCTACTTGGATTCCATTCTACTGAACCTTTTGCCCAGAGATACCTTTACTTGGAAGGTAACCTGGTACCAAATTCTTGTCAGTGATGTATCATGTTTGTCATATTTTTGGAGCATCTATCTTTCCACAACTCCCAACATACAATGATATGGGCAATTTGTAAAGGCATCCTATGAACTCTGTCGTTAGGCTTGAGCTTCCACTATTTATTAAGAGTATTATGGATACTCACTAGTATGATATCAATACCCAAAGGACTAGCAATTCTTCTCCATGTATTAGAATCTATGTCACTCTGAATAAGAATATGATTAGCAGTCTCCTCCTTGGCTTCTCTACAGCAAACACATCCAGTAGCTATGTTGAGTCCAAATCTATATAAATGTTCCTCAATGGGAAGTTTCTTTTTTAGGATCCTCCACATCAAGAATGAGACTTTGAACGGTACTTCATTACTCCATAGCTTAGCAAGTTGTGGGTTCTTGTTCTTTTTTTGTCTGAATGCTTTGAAGGCAGAGGAGCATGAGAAATGGCCATTAGGATTCAAGCACCAAATAGCTGTATCTTCCTTATTTCTAATGTCCACCTTTAAAACCTCTTCAGTGATGTGATCCGGGAGAGTTCTTCTGAGTGCATTTGAATTCCAGTTGTTGTCAAAAATAAAATCTTTGACTTTTGTGTTCCTAGGTTTCCTAGGTTGGATATTGTGTTGGACTAGGGGTCCTGATCTAAGCCAGTTATCCCACCAGAAAAGAACATGCCCCTTTCTTAGTTTCCACATGATATTGGAATCAATCATCTTCCTGGTGTCTAGTAAATTCCTCCAAATATGGGAACCTTTGGAGTTTTTCTGTTTTGATAGTATGTTGGGCCTAGGACAATATTTTATCAAGAGAAATTTTATCCATAGGTTTTTTTCAGTTCTGAGTCTCCATCATCTCTTAGAAGAGAATGAAGAGCATATGTCTTGCAATTTCTTGAATCCAACCCCACCTTCCTTATATGGGTAGCACATCTTATCCCAGGAACTCCAGTGATAATTATTCTTCCCTTCTTTCATACCCCAGAAGAAGTTAGAAAAATAAGATTCTATTTGGTTGAGGATAGTTTTTGGAGGGACCATGGCAGTTAGCAAATGTAGAGTCTGAGATTTTAGAATGTGTTTGATAATAATAGCTCTTCCCCCTATAGATATTAATTTGTCCTGCCAAGCATTTGCTTTATTCAGGACTTTAGTCTCTATATTCACAAAATATGCAATTTTCTTCCTCCCTGTGTATATTGGACAACCCAAATATGTGAAAGGGAATTGAGAATGCTTGTATCCATTCCACCTCTCTAGCCTTCTGATAGTTCTTCTGTTTTGAAGGCCATAGGTTCAGAAGTTAGTTTTCTTCTTGTTTATCTCCTGTCCTTATGAATTTTGATAGTACTTAAGCACCCTCATGACCATCTTGATTGAGTTTTTATCACTAGTTATGAATAAAATCAAGTCATCAGCATAACATAGATGGTTGATTTTAGGTCCCTTTTTGCACATAGTGAATCCTTTGTAGTTGGTCATGTTGTTCAGTTGATTGAGAAATTTAGACAGTGCTTCAACAACTATAATAAAAAGAGCCAGAGAAAGTGGATCTCCTTGTTTTACTTCTCTAGTTGACTTGAAGAAACCATATCTAGCTCCGTTTACAATGACTGAATACCAATTATTAGAAAGATGTCTGTAGAAACACTCAATTACTCCTTCTGAGAATCCAAGCTTCCTCATAATTGTTGTCAAAAATGTACATGAGAGCCTGTCATAAGATTTGGGCATGTCAAGTTTAATGACTAGGTTTCCTCCTTTATTATGCTCATTCATCCCATGAATAATCTCTTGAGTTAGTAACACATTTTCTGTAATGAGCCTTCCCCTGACAAAGCCAGCCTGATTTTCAGAGATTATAGTTGGTAAAATAGAGGCGATTCTAAAAGCTAGGATCTTGGAAATAATTTTATTGGTTACATTGCATAAGCTGATAGGCCTCAATTGAGAGAAATCTGAAGGCGTGCTAACTTTAGGTATTAAAACTAGGCATGAATGTGTAAAATATTTACCCAGGCAAAAGGAATGTCAGTACAAATAAAGTACCTGCAATCGTTTCTTCTTGTTTCAAGTCATGTCTCCTCTTGTCTTTTCCTTCACTTGACTATATACTCTGTCATCGTGTCATATTTTGATTTACCGTTACCACCCACATATCACATCTTATTCATGATGCTTCATTTACTCTTTTTTTTTTCTCCGGATAATATTTTTGTCTATCACTTTATTCTGAAAACTTCAACAAAATGTTCTTTCACTATTAGCTCCCCTTGCTTCATCTCACTGGCTCTTCAGAATGCCTAACATTCTCCTTTTTTTTTTACTCGGGGTTGGAGTCATACTAAGGTAAATATTTATCCCTTCTAGGATTCCACTGCCAATCTTCTGAAATTTCTGAACATTCTAGAATTCACCATCTGGGTGTCTCACAAAGAGATCTATTACCATATTTGCACTATCTTCGGAAATGTTAGCTAATGATAACAATCCATCCACCATTTTTGGGTTACTCTAACCCCAGCTGGATCCCGATATCCTATTCTTCTCTTAAACTGTATTTGTTGGCTCCCATAGGGCATAATTAAGATGAGTGTGGCCAATTGTATATAACTCTATTACTGTTGAAAGTAACTCATAATGCTTGTATTTCTCTGTCTGAATTGCAAATACTGATAATCTTCATTAACTAGGTACCTCGTGCCTTCTTCTTCTTGCTTATTTTACTTGCCGAAACTTGTATCTACCTTCTGATTCTCTTATTTCTTTTTACCATATGGGTGTATAGATATTCTTGCCTTAGGACTCCTTATTAAGAAGCTTACATATCTTAGTACCCACATGATCTGCTGAAGACCTCACATTTACTCATTATAAGCATGATGCAACATCGAGTTCCTCTGACTCAACTCTTCCACAACCACATTCAATCTCTTACCAACTGTCTTTCTGGATGTAGGTATCGTTGTATTATGAATAAAATAAAATTTAGGAGTTTGAATTCTTACAACTGAGCTCTACCACACGATCTAGAGTAAGAAGAAAAAGTGACAGTTCTAAATGCCCTGTAGCCTCCTGCTTATAAGTGTGGTGCACAACATACTCATAAACAAGACTCTACTAGACACGGCTTGTAGACTCTCTAGGACAGAACTATTCTAATACCACTTTTTGTCACGAACCAAACTGTAGGGTCGCGACGGGCACCCGGTGCCTTACTCAACCGAGTACCAACGTAACATATCTTTCTTATCATACTATCATGGGTAAATGAACCGGAAAGGCCATATTGAGATAACTAGAATTAAACATAAGAGAATAATCCACATGGGATGGCCCAACATGATATATAAGCTTATGAATGTGACATACAGTCCTATAAGGCCGACATAATTATTTGTATACTCAAAACATAGGACGACAAGACCATATAAGTATTCATATACATGACATCTGTCTACAAGCCTCTACGAGTACATAAATGTCATAAAGTTCGAGATATGGCCCCGACATACCAATCAATACATGTCCAAATCATACTGACCAGATAGGCAGCTCGGGAGCAAGTGGAGTGCACCAACACTTTCTGCTGAGCTAATAGCCTACTAGGAGGACTCTCAGCCTATTTATCGGGACCTGCGGGCATGAAACGCAATGTCCCCAAGCAAAAGGGATATCGGTACAAATAAAGTACCGAGTATGTAAGGCATGACAAAAGTATATAAAAGACATGAAAGAAACATGGAGTAAAGAACTCAACCTGTAATTCTGAATAGCTCTATAAATCATGAAAAATTTATAATGTCATACATGTGCATATAAATTTTATACCATGCATAGGTATATGCGTACATAACATCATAAAGCCTCTAAGGGCATCCCATCATATCATTTCAGTCTCTGTGGGCGAAATCATAAATGTATACCAGCTGATCAGGTGGTAGTGGTGCGTATATAATACCATAACCTTTTCCCATATCACATATACATATAATATACGCGTATATAACGCCATCTGGTCATGGGTCAATGTACATATATAAATGAATGAAATGCATAATGAAGTAAGTCAATAAGATCTCTCGGATAAACTTTATCAACTTACATATTTTTTTGAGACCCATAAACAGAAGATATAATAATAAGACACATGGGGAATCAACAACATAGTCACTCCTAGTGCTTCTATGAATAGAGACATTTATGAAAGTTGCGCATTTGCTCCTTTCGTTTGTATCGTATGGATCATATCCAAAAGGAAAGAAGGGATAGTCTTAACATATCTTAACTCCATTGAGTCCTTAATACCTTCCAAGTAATTCTTCAAACAACTCAACTCAATCTACCATAGCATAAGGAGATTCAAAATCAGTGTTGTGTAAAGGCTAAGTCCGCAACTTAAACTAGTAGCTCGTTTACGTAAATTTGGAGCCTCCTCCAATACCATATACCAATAACCAGAGAAATCCAGCAATACATAATTATCAATAACAAGACACCATGTAAAAACAACAAGTTACAACTATTTCACGACGAGCTACAAGCCCAATTGGAATCTGTATACCCCATATCAGCTCTTATAGACTTCTTACTTTAACTTTCTAGTATCATTAACATGATAATTAAGTAATTTATCAATGATTCCAGCCTTATACCATATATTTATAATAAAGAAAATAATTCACAACTCCAATTATCCTTAATTAACAACTTTATTCACTAGTTCATGTCTAGTCCATCCATTTAACTTAATCAATATCAAGATAACCTTAAGGAGATGAAAGAACACAATATACATACCTCCTACAATAGCTTCAAATTGAAATCCAAGTTATATTTAGCTTATAACAACCCTCAATAGTAATACAACACCATAGAAGTGACTTAAGCTAATCTTCACTTCCAATTTTCGTTTGCTTCTTTCACCAATTCACTTGATAAACATACGTAAATGCATAACAACATAAACCATATCATAATCAAGTTATTTTCCCCATTTTTCAGCCATTTATAGTTCATGGAAACAACCTTTCCAAAACAGTCCATTAAAACCCATAACATCTCAAACTATTTCAAGTCTCCTCTTGTAGTAATTTGCTCAAATAATGCAACCAACACACAAACAACTTCAAGTACATATAGTAGGATTTTATACTCACCTTAAACAGTAGAAACAACATGAAATTTCAGCCAAGAACAAGCCACAACTATCCTCAATAACACCGCAACACTATAGGTGTTGTATTCTCTTCTTGAATTAACTTTTGGTGTTCAAGTTGGTGTGTAAACACTTGTAGTTCGCCTTGAAAATCTAATATATATGAAGGATATACTGATTATTACCTTAATCAACAAGAACAACATGAAATCTGAGGTTACTTACCTTTGAAGAACCCTCCAAAACAACCACAAGACGAAGAACTATGATCTAGCAAGCACCACGGGATTTCTAGCATTGGATTCATATTTTCATCTTAGGTTCTCACCCTAGAATCATGGAGGAACCATTGGAGAGCATTTAGGAACTGTTTTGGACCAGAAAAATGAGTTAAAACAACGTAGAATTAACTTAAATACAAGCTGGAAATTTCCCTCGACTTTGTGGGTCCCATGGGTACTGCTTGTGCAGTCTCGCGAAAATGTGAATATGTCTCTACTCCGATATTATATCGATGAACGGTTAAATGTGTTAGAAACTAGACTCAAAGACCTTTAATTTTGTATATAATATGTCCCAAAAAGATATCATAAAGCTTACGAAATCTATTGCTTAAAAAGCTTCATTATAAGGCAAATCCTTAGTCGGTTTTTCCACAACTTAAATTCGATTTTTCTCAGACTTTATATTTCATATACAAACATCATAAATAGTCATATCATGACTTTAAAATTATTTAAATCATGATTAACAAGTCTCATATTCATCTTAACTTACTTAAGACTTTGGTAAACCTTTCTTATCCTTGTAAAGGGATTTTGTCCTTTTTGGGCTTACATTAAATAATCATATAATGACAGCGACGTCTGAAGTACGGGGTGTAACAACATGTCCCCTTAGAAATATTTGTCCCCGAATAATAACTCTTAAAGGCTTGCAAAAATGGACGTAACATCATTAAATCGCTTTATATACTTTCAAATAGGATCTTATTTTCAAGCTTACATCAATTGACTTACGATGTACTTTCACGTACAAAAATATAGGGTGTAACACAACTCCTATTCCAGCTACTGTAATCCCCTCCACTACCCAAGTCCTCACTGTTATAAATCATTTCTCCAACGTTAACGAAGCCAAGAATCCCACTAACTCTGAGACACATGTGTCATCTCATACAGATACTCATACACCACAGAGCCCAAACAATGGCAAACCTTCCTCCATTTCCATCTCAAATGACCAACCCTCCAACCTACTACATTCAAACCCTCCACCCTCAAAATCACCAGCCCCTCTCATGGCTAGACTAGGCCTGATGGGTCATGCCATCTCGATCAATATGATGATCGACGGTCAAGAAACATTGATTGTCCTTCAGAACCCCCACTACTTAGCCCAACTAGTATAGGAGGGAATGTAACTTGGCATGAGCAACTAGTTGAACCATGTTTGGATCAACAATGTGCTCAACTCCTTAGCACTAAATATGAATGCAGACCTTATCCAGACGATGAGGGGTCAATGGAACCTTCCACACCACTTCAATCCTATGTCTCTGCAAAATATGTCCATGAACATCCCCCTTTTCCCATTGGAGAAGATAGCCAAACTCAACCCCGTGTTCATGCCTTGGGACTTTCAGCGCAATCGAGTTCCAAACCCTGCCCACCCTCTCAAATGGCACCACAACACCCACCGATGGCTCACCAGTCCCCACCGATGGCACAACAACTACCAATTCACTCACCTCCACCATTAGTGCCAGAACAAGGCCCATAAGAGCCAATGGTGGAAGAGCAAGAAGATATTGTCAACCTGATACATGAATCGATAGTTGCATTTTCAAACCTAAATGAAATAAAAGTTTTTCTCTTCACGGAGATGCAAGAGCAGAGGCAAATTCTTAATTGTCCACTATCCCTCTACAAGTGCACAATGGACATCCGTCCTCCTCAGGATCCAACTGTAGGATCCCATGCAATGGTCCTGGTTCCTATCCTAAGGAGGAACCCAAAAAGGGAGAGGACAGTAATGGAAAACGGCAACCATCCGGCTATGAATATCAACATGAATCGAGCCACTAATTTTATCATCTAGAACATTATGGGGCAACAATGAAAACTTCCGCAAGAATTTTAAGGAGCTAGTTGACACCCATAAACCATGCATGTATACGCTTTTGGAAATTAGGATGTCCTCCCATCTTCCTATTTTAAATGACTTTGGATTCACTGATATGATCTAGATACTAGTTGAGGGTCATCCAAGAGGAATGGTGGTCTTATGGGATCACACCATCGTCATTGTGCATAGCTTTGTTAGAAGGGAACAAGAAATTCATGCAACGGTAGAGGTACTCCCTTTACAAAAAAATCTGGCTATTTACTTCCATCTATGCTAGTACTAATAGATCTTTACGTAATTTACTTTGGAACAATCTTCAATATACTTTTGATAATTATAAAGGTCATTGGTTACTAGGAGGCGATTTTAATGATGTTATTTCGGTAAACGACAAATTTGGAGGAAATACTATTAATCAGAGAAGAGCTAACTTACTTTGGAATAGAATTAATAATTGTCAACTAATGAACTTAGGCTTCAAGGGATACAAATATACCAGGTCAAATCACATAAGAAAAGGTAAAGGTCTAATTATGAAAAGACTCAATAAGATATTTTCTAATGAAGAATGACTTAGTTTATTCCCTAAGGTCTCTATTATACATTTGCCAAAAACTCACTCAGATCACAACCCTTCTTAGTAGAACTCATTCCCAAAAGTGGTTCCCATAGCACAAAACCTTTTAAGACTAGAAACGATATGGTGTAGGCACCCACAATTTAGAAACATAGTTAAGTAATGCTAGGATAATAACAATATATGTAGTGCTACTTCTAACTTCACTAATAAGATACAAACTTGGAAATCTCAAATTTTTGGTGACATCTTTAGGAAAAAAAGTAAGTTACTTGCTAGACTCCAAGGGATCCAACAATCCCTTAACTACCCTCGTAGTACCTTTCTTCAAAACCTTGAGATTCAACTAAAGGGTGAATATAATAATATCCTTAGGATGGAATAAGATTATTGGAAATTACGATCTAGGATTCTATGGATTAATGAAGGTGACGCCAATACTAAGTTTTTTCACATATCTGCTACCAATAGGAGGCGAAAAAATAAAATAATTTCTTTTCGAAATGATAATGGTGACTGGATTAATGATTAAACCTCCATTCTAAACCACACTTTCACCTACTTCCAATCGATGTTCACCACAGATCACTCAAGCACAAATTGAAAAACTATTAGGAATGACCCAACAAGCTTTTCCACGATTGATCTCTCTTTCTTAGATAAACCTCTATGTACAAAAGAAATAATTGATGCCCTCTTTGAATTTAAACACTTCAAGGCTCCGGGGCCTGATGGTTTACATTCTTTCTTTTATCAAAAATATTGGGACATTGTTGGCCCCTCAGTAATCCAATACCGCCACAATATTTTTCATACTCAACATATACCTAATGCTGTTAACAACACCCTTTTGTGTATAATTCCCAAAATTTCCAATGCAAATAATCTAAAGAACTTTACACCAATAGGATTGTGCAATACTATTTACAAGCTCATTACTAAGATCATAACCAACAAGATAAAACCCTTCCTCAACCACATCATCATCCCCTTCCAATCTAGCTTCATTAAAAATAGGAGAGCCTGTGATAATGCCATAATTATTCAGGAACTCCTTAATTATTTCCTTATTATGAAAGGCTTCATGTTGCACCCAAACGCACACGCAAGTATACGTGGTCGTACAAGTAATAAAATAATAAGTCGAGCGTCAAACCCACAGAGACTTGTATTAACTACCCACTAAATTCACCAAGATTGTTATTCAGTCGAGTTAATCCGAGTTGAAAAGTGTGATTATACTAAACAATAATTCTAACTAGTGACTAAATTATCAAGCAGCAAAATGATTGTTGTGCATTCAGTAGACACGAATATTCCAGGGTTGTGATCGATTCACCAATCCTATTGTGTTCTAGTTAACTCTCCATTTCATACAATTCACTCATGGTTGCTAATTAATTGAACAATTGCTCTCGTAGCCTTCTCGCGAAGTACTGCTCGCCTATTCAAAATAGATAAACATCTGTATTCCTATGGAATCAATCTATTAAGAACGCATTAAGATTATGATATTTAATTAAGCACGATGACTAGGTATATTCCTATCCTAACCACAAATCCTCCCCCCTCAGAGTTAAGATCATGCTCTCTTCAATTATTCTCTAATCTAAACATGACTTTCTCAAGAATAGCATATATAATAAATAGAACCTAACTGTTGGCCAGACAATTAAGTAATGAATCACATAATTGAAGAAACAACCATATATAGGTGAATTGTAATTAAGGTTGAGTCAACGTTAAATAACAATATTCGTGGCTAAATTACAACCCCGGAACTATGGGTTTTAGCCACTCATGATAATATCAACAATTTTACAAGTGTTGGATTATTGAAAATACTAAGAAAAGATGAAGAAAATTGAAGTATCCTCGCTCCCGAATATTTCTCGTGTGTATTGTTTTTTCAAGGTGGCGTCTTCCCTCTCAAAATAGGCTTAGTCTTGCTTTTATACTCGTTGGGTAGGTCTTGGGCCAAAATAACCTTGTCCCTGGCAAAGTTAGAGAAATTCCCATCACCAGCTTCCACGGCAGCATGGTGCGCTAGCCCTCGCGCTGGCCCTTTTAACTTTCTGTAAACAGTGCCACATGTGGCGTGGAGCACTACCTGTGGCGCTAGAAATCCACCTTTTTTCATTTTTTCTCCATTTTTGCTCTAATCTCGCACCTTCCCCTTATTGCCTCCGGATGATTCCTGCACATAAAAACGCCACGAATTAATATAAATCAATACATTTTACATCTGAAATCCACAAAATACGAGTAAAACATGAGGCGACATACACACACACACATATATATATATATATATATATATATATACACTTTACACTAAGTATCAATACCCCACACTTAGACTCTTGCTCGTCCTCGAGCAATGAGACTATCAACTACACCCCCAGTAACGTACACATCTCAACTAGAGAGGAGCAATTCAAGTTTCAACCATACGCTCTACCCTTGACTATGATCGATACCGACAATCAAGCATGAACATACAAAATTCACATTCTTCCTGTTTTAAACATGCCCAAGTATATCACTTCAATTCAATCAATTCAAACAGCTTATCTGTAACCACCCTACCTCAAGAGCCGATTTGTTACCACTAAGCACCCTCAACTCGCGCACTCACCCGACAAAAGAAGTTTATAACATTACCAATCCTCATGAGATCATGTGCCCTCACCAACAAACAAAAGAGTGAATATAAAGTAGTCCACACATTCAAGTATGAATTTGAATATAATTTAAGGACATCACACAACTGAACGAAATTCGCTCACTCTCACAAAGAATTTGTAACACCCCAAATTTTTACTAATATTTGCATTCTCAATTGAGCATTTTTATAATGAGGAGATATTTTACTTCGCACTTCCTAAACGTGAATTTTACAACATATGAAAATTTCTTACTTTAGGTTATGTTAATATAGACAAAGAAGTTTCATGGTGTTGCTATGTGTAACACTTAATATAATTTTGATGAATTATTTTTAAATATATTAGATATCTAAGATTTTGGGCTGCCACCCTTTTGTATTTATCTAAAGATATTTAGTAGTTGGGCAGCTACTTTTAATTCAGATTTATCCAAAGTTCTTAAAGATTACTTTGATTGACTTGTTTTTAAATAAACTCCTCTTTTTGTTTTTTTTTCAAGACAAAGAAAACCCCTACCCTCTCTCCTTCTTATCACCTGAAAAAATTTATGAAAACCATCATAAATTTCTACTAAACAAACCAGCAAAATTCGTTCTTGGTGAAGCTCAAGTTGCTCCTCTCTTTTGTGGTAAGTTACTAAACCCGCTTTTATACTAAACAACTATTAGTATTTTCTTTATATTGTTTTATATAGAGCTCCGTTTTAAGTGATCCCAAGACTTTCTGGAACGCTATTTCATACATCTTTAACTCTTGTGAAGGAATAAAAACCTGGTTTATATTTGATTTACCCGAAAATAGGAGGAGAAGTACAGGGCAGGTGCTGCCCAGATTTTCTATTTTACAAACCCTCCTTGTACTACTGTTAGTAATTTTAGCATAACTTTTTGTACAAAACTGATATGGGGATGATTAAAGATATTCTAAAACGCTAAGATACATATCTACAAGTGTAAAGAACACCATACAGTTTAGTTTGTCCTTTTGCATCTTCACATCTAAGTCACAACAGGAAATAATGATACTGCCTAGAATTTCTGTTTCAGATATTTTGGGTAATTTTCAACAATATCATGTTTAGTTTGACATGTTAAATCACTGAACTTATATAGATATTTGATTATATATTTAAGGTATATATATCCTTGTAAAAGCTAAGGGGAAGTGTTTGAGGAAGTGGACGGATTTGGTTTGTCTATGGCGTAGACGATTCGAACGTCCTCAAGTTGTGGTTGAAATGTTTTGTGGTAAAACACCAAGGTTTGTGTATAAACTTTGTACTCTTTTTACTTGCTGAAATATTTTGAAATAACCTGATATTTTATTTTTCTTGCCTTCAATTAATAGCATTGTATTCGTGTTATATCAAATATTGCAAGATATTTGCTAAATCTCCCACTCATACGGATTGTTTGATGATTTTGCATTCTTGTTGGGATTTTGTCCTTCTTGTGGCAGTGAATTTGTCACTCATCTTGGCATGCCTCTTGATTTGTATCTTTTGCCATCTTGAATTTGGATTTGTAGTTCGTCTTTAATTATGAAACTTGTCCATGTTATGTACGAACTAGGAAGCCATTTTTAATATGGTTCTTGACTCTCTTGACTGTTCGGTTTTGACCCTACTTGATTTGGGGCTTCGGTTTATCTTGCTATCTGATTTTGCTTAGTATGATGGCATGACGTATATATTGGGCGAAAAATGGATATTTGACAAGCTTTCTTGGATTGATAGTATACTCTTTCTCAACTCTTGAATCTTGAACATTGTTATTGATAATTGGAAACACTTCAAGGGTTGATATTTGATACTTTTTGATATATTTGTTAACTTGTTTTAAATTATGTTTCATTTGAGCTATCTATAACTGAAAATGGAAATTGGAGAAGTTAATGGCTCCAAGCCAAAAGTTTATACGCCACTAAACTTTATGCTTAGTAATAGTTGTTTTTTATCGTAGGTAATGTACGAGATGAAATTTGAAGACGGCTTTATGAAGTAGTCTTTTTGGGAGTACTTATGGGGATCATATTTACATATGCACCTTGGTTTTGTATAGTTTTGGTACTTGTATATGATATATATATGTCACACTTATGTATGTTATTTGAAGGTTTATTGGATCTTAAGACCAAAATCTTGTAACTTGAATTTGGTAATTTGTTTTGCTATTTTAGGATGTGTTAATAACTCAAGTCTTGTAATATGCTGAATTTACACTTTGTCTTGTAAATATGTACAAAGGAGAAGACTAGTTTTATTTATTTATTTTTATTTTATTTTTAAGGCACTACTGATCCCACGGTAGCTGAACAATGGCTCGAGCGCATGGAGAGGGTCTTTGAACAACTAGAGTTTACTAATGCTGCCAAATTTAAGTATGTTATCTCTCTTTTACAAAAAATATGCCTATGATTGGTGGGTAAGTGTGCCAAATGCAAAAGCAAAACCTCCGGTGCTGACTTGGGATGACTTTGTGAAAGCATTTCGTGCGAAATATGTTCCCTCGTCTACTGTGATGCAAAGAAAAAAAGTTTATAAATTTAAGACAAGGCAATATATCTATTGCAGAGTATCAACAAAAATTTCTCAGGCTTTCTCGCTATGCTGGAGATATTATTGATGGTGAAAGAGACAAGTGCATAAGATTTGAAGAAGGCTTGAATGGTTACATTCGAAAATCTATGGCAATCTTGAAACTTGAGGATTTTTTCAAGCTAATTTCAGCTGCTCTTACTTGGGAAAGAATTGACAAGGAAGAAGCTAGTAGGAGAGAAAACAGGTTTAGGAAGGGTAATTCAGATTATGGCGGTCCATCCAAGAAGGGAAAGTTTGACTATTCCAAGACTGAAAGTGCACAGAAGTCATCATATCATAAGCAGAATAAGCCAAATTTCTCTACTGCTAGTACTCCAAGTTGTGGCCAAGGCAAAACTTATACACCTACTTGTGCACAATGCGGAAAAAATCACTATGGTACCTGCAGAAGAGCTTCTGGTACTTGTTTTAATTGTGGAAATATGGATCATAAAGTGAAGGATTATCCTAATCCTAATCCTCTTTCTTATACGCATACAGATGGCTCAGTTCAAAAGCCTATCACTACTCATTCTCAAGCTAATAGCGGTGCAAGACCTAGAAATATGCAAGTGGCGGGTTCTAGTGGAGCTAATCAGGCTAGTAGGTTGAGATCTATTGCACGAGTCTATGCTATAAGACAAAAGAATGACCAAGATGGCCCGGACGTGGTTGTTGGTAAATTTTACCTATTTGGCATATCTGTTGTTACATTATTTGATCCTTGATCCTCGCACTCTTATGTTTGCTCATCACTTGCATTTCCTGATATTGTTAAATCTGTGATACTTGACTTTGATGTGCTGGTCACGAGTCCATTAGGTCATCAGATTGTTGTTAACAGGATTTACCGAGATTGTCCATTCATGATTCAAAATCTGGTCTTCCCTGCAGACTTGCTTGAAATGCCCTTCGAAGACTATGATGTTATTGTTGGTATGGATTGGCTCCATAGGCACCATGCATTGGTTTATTATAGGTTGAAGCAAGTGACTTTTAGAACTCCTGCATACTCACACATAGTAGTTCAAGGAGAAAGATCATTGGCATCTAATATTATTTTTGCGGTCTTGGCAAGGAAGATGATTTGTCAAGGTTATGATGCCTATCTTCCTCATATAGTCGATACACGATTGGGTAGTCCAAGTCTTAAGGACATACCAACCGTGTGCGACTTTCCTGATGATCTTCCTGGGTTGCCTCCAGAAAGGGAGATTGAATTTCCTATAGAGCTTGTCCCTGGAACTACTCCTATTTCTATTGCTTCTTATAGAATGGCTCCGGCTGAATTAAAAGAGTTGAAAGCTCAATTGCAAGAACTTCTTGAAAAAGGTTTTATCCGTCCCAGTATTTTGCCTTGGGGAGCTCCTGTTTTATTTGTGAAAAATAAAGTTGGCACTCTTAGACTTTGCATTGATTACCGACAGCTGAACAAGGCAACAATCAAGAACAAATACCCACTGCCTAGATTCGATGACTTGATTGACCAACTGAAGGGTGCCAGCTTGTTCTCAAAAATTGACTTTAGGTCTGGGGGAGAAAATGTTCCTAAAACTGCTTTTAGGACTGGGTATGGACATTATGAATTTTTGGTAATGCCATTTTAGTTTGACAAATGCCCCTGCTGCATTTATGGATCTAATGAACCGTGTATTCAAGCCTTATCTTGATCAATTTGTGGTGGTGTTTACTGATGACATTTTAGTCTATTCCAAGAATAGAGAAGATCATGATAAGCATCTCTGGATTGTCATGCAAATTCTGAAAGAGAGGCAACACTATGTGAAGCTTTCCAAATGTGAATTTTGGCTGAGTGAAGTGGAGTTTTGGGGGCATATTGTATCAGCTGAATGTGTAAAGGTTTATCCTAGTAAGATTCAAGTTATTGTTGATTGGAAACCTCCTAAAACCCCAACTGAGATCAGAAGTTTCTTGGGTTTAGCAGGATACTATAGGAGGTTCATGAAAGGCTTCTCTATTATAGCCTCTCCTTTGACAAAACTTTTGGGGAAAGACGCCAAATTTGTGTGGGATGACAAGTGTCAAGATAGCTTTGAAAAGCTCAAATCCTTGTTGACACAAGCTCCAATACTTTTTTCCCAGCTGAAGGGAAAGATTATGAGGTATACAGTGATGCATCTCATTGTGGCTTGGGTTGTGTTTTGATGCAAGAAGGTAAAATAATTGTTTATGCCTCTCGAAAGTTGAAATCGCACGAGTTGAATTATCCAACTCATGATCTTAAACTTGCTGCCATTGTTTTTGCCTTAAAAATTTAGAGGCATTACTTGTACGAGGAGAAATGTCACATATTTACTGATCACAAGAGTTTCAAGTACTTGGGTACACAAAAAGAGTTAAACTTGAGACAACGTAGATGACTTGAACTAATTAAAGATTATGATTGCACGATTGATTATCATCCTGGTAAAGCTAATGTGGTTGCAGATGCATTGAGTCGCAATTCCCTTGCAAGTTTAACTCTAAGTCCTTTTCCTTTGCTTCTTGAATTAAGAGCCATGAATGTTTGTCTTTCATTTAATTCTAATGATTATATCATTGCTAATTTGCAAGTCAAGCCAGTCTTACTTGAGTAGGTCCAATAAGCGCAGAAGTTAGATAAGAAGCTTGTGAAATGGGTTAAAGAAGTCCAAAATGGAAGAGAATCAAATTTTACAATGAAGAAAGATGATACCTTATTTTATAAAATAGGTTGTGTGTTCCTAATAATAATGAATTGAGGAAGAAGATCTTGATTGAAGCACATAGTTCGCCTTATGCAATGCATCCTGGAGGTACTAAAATGTACCAGACCATCAAGGAGCACTACTGGTGGAGTGGTATGAAGAAAGATATTGCAGAGTTCATTTCTAAATGCTTGGTATGTCAACAAATAAAAGTGGAACATCAAGTCCCAGCTGGTCTACTGCAACCCTTGTCAATACCTGAGTGGAAATGGGAAAGGATAACGATGAACTTTATTTCTGGACTTCCATGCACTCAAAGGAATCATGATGCAATTTGGGTAATTGTAGATAGACTAACTAAGAGTGCTCATTTCTTGTCAATCAGAATGGACTACTCACTGGAACGTTTGGCAGAATTATACATTAATGAGATTGTGAGGCTGCATGGAATCCCTGTTTCTATTGTGTCTGATAGAGGAGATCCATGGTTTACATCCAGATTTTGGTCTAGCTTGAAAGAATCTTTGGGTTCTATGTTGAATTTTAGTACCGCTTTCCATTCACAAACATACGGCCAGTCTGAGAGGGTAATACATATCTTGGAGGATATGCTTCGAGCCTACATGATTGAGTTTGAGGGTAGTTGGGACAAACACTTAGCCCTGATAGAATTTGCTTACCATAATAGCTATCAATCAAGTATAGGCATGCCTCCTTATAAGCTTTGTATGGGAGAAAATGCAGAACACCTCTTTGTTGGAACGAGGTTGGTGAAAGAAAATTGGTGGGTCCTGAGATTGTTCAACAAATTGAAGATAAGGTAAAAATCATCAAGGATCGCTTAAAAATTGCCTCAGACAGACAAAAGTCTTATGCTGATCTTAAGAGGCGTGAAATTGAGTATAAAACGGGTGATAAGGTATTTTTAAAGGTTTCTCCGTGGAAGAAGATTATGAGATTTGGCCAAAAAGTTAAACTTAGTCCACGATTTATTGGACCTTATGAAGTGCTTGAGAGAGTTGGCCCAGTTACTTATAAACTAGCTCTTCCACCAGAGTTAGGCAAGATCCACAATGTTTTTCATATTTCTATGCTTAGAAGATACCACTCAGATCCATCTCATGTTCTTCCTACTAAATCTATTGAGGTCAATCCTGATTTGACATATGGAGAAGAACCAACCCAAATCTTAGCGCGTGAATTAAAGGAGCTTAGAAATAAGAGCATTCCCTTAGTGAACATTCTTGGGAAAAATCATTCTGGCGAAGAAGCTACCTGGGAGCGAGAAGAGGATATGCAAGTTCATTATCCACATTTGTTTAGGGACTAGTACCAGGTAAATTTCGGGACGAAATTTATTTAAGAGGGAGAGAGTTGTAACACCCCAAATTTTTACTAATATTTGTATTTTCGATTGAGCATCTTTATAATAAAGAGATATTTTTACTTCGCACTTCCTAAACGTGAAATTGACAATACATGAAAATTCCTTACTCTAGGTTGTGTTAATATTGACAAAGAAGTTCCATGGTGTTGCTATGTGTAATACTTAATATTATTTTGATGAATTATTATTAAATACATTATAATTAAGTTTTTTGGTTGCCACCCTTCTGTATTTATCTAAGGATATTTAGTAGTTGGGTAGCCATTTTTATTTCATATTTATCCAAAATTCATAAAGATAACTTTGATTGACTTAGTCTTCCATAAACTCCCCATTTTTATTCTTTCAAGAAAAAGAAAACCCCTACCCTTTCTCCTTATTATCACCCAAAAATTTCATGAAAACCACCATAAATTTTCGCTAAACCAACTAGCAAAATTCGTTCTTGGTAAAGCTCAAGTTGCTCCTCTCTTTTGTGGTAAGTTACTAAACTCGTTTTTACACTAGATAACAATTAGTGTTTTGCTTCATATCTTTTTGTATAGAGCTTCGTTTTAAGTGATCTAAGACTTTCTGGAAAGCTATTTCATAGATCTATAACTCTTATGAAGGAATCAAAACCTGGTTTGTCTTTTATTTACCCGAAAATAGGTGATAAAGTATAGTGCGGGTGCTGCCCAGATGTTCTGTTTTACAAACCCTCCTTGTACTACTTTTAGTAAGTTTAGCATAACGTTTTGTACAAAATTGATATGGGGGTGATTCAAGATATTCAGAAACTCTAAGCCGCATATCTACAACTGTAAAGAAGACCACACAGTCTAGTTTGTCCTTTTTCATCTTCAAATCTGAGTCACAACACAAGACAGTGATACTGTCCAGAATTTCTGTTTCAAACATTTTGGGTAATTTTCACCAATATCATATTTAGTTTGACATGTTAAATCATTGAACTTATATAGATATTTTACTATGTATTTAAGGTATATATATATATCCCTGTAAAAGCTAAGGGGAAGTGTTTGAGGAAGTGGACGGATTTGGTTTGTCTAGGGCGTAGACGATTGGAACGTCCTCAAGTTGTGGTTGAACTATTTTGTGGTAAAACACCAAGGTTTGTGTATAAACTTTGTACTCTTTTTACTTGCTGGATATTTTAAAATAGCATGATATTTTGTTTTTCTTGTCTTCAATTAATAGCATTGTATTCGTGTTATATCAAGTATTGCGAGATATTTGCTAAATCGCCCACTCGTACGGATTGTTTGATGATTTTGCATTCTTGTTGGGACTTTGTCCTTCTTGTAGCAGTGACTTTGTCACTCATCTTGGCATGCCTCTTGATTTGTATCTTTTGCCATCTTGACTTTGGATTTGTAGTTCGTCTTAAATTATGGAACTTGTTCGTGTTAAGTACGAACTAGGAAGCCATTTTTAATATGGTTCTTGACTCTCTTGACTGTTGGGTTTTGATCCTACTTGATATTGGGCTTCGGTCCATCTTGATATCTGATTTTGCTTAGTGTGATGGCATGACGTACATATTGGGCAAAAAATGGATATTTGACAAGCTTTCTTGGATTGATAGTATACGCTTTCTCGACTCTTGAATCTTGAACATTGTTATTGATAATTGGAAACACTTCAAGGGTTGATATTTGATACTTTTGATATATTTGTTCACTTGTTTTAAATTATGTTTCATTTGAGCTACCTATGACTGAAAATAGGAATTGGAGAAGTTAATGACTCCAAGCCCAAAGTTTATACGCCACTAAGATTTATGCTTAGCGATAGTTATTTTCTATCGTAGGTAATGTACGGGATGAAATTTGAAGACGACCTTATGGAGTAGTCTTTTTGGGAGCACTTATGGAGATCACATTTGCATATGCACCATGGTTTTGTATAATGTTGGGACTTGTACATGATATATATATGTCACACTTATGTATGTTATTTGGAGGCTTGGATATTAAGACCAAAATCTTGTAACTTGAATTTGGTATCTTATTTTATTGTTTTAAGGTGTGTTAATAACTCAAGTCTTGTAATATGTTGAATTTACACTTTTGTCTTATATATATGTACAAAGGAGAAAATTAGTTTTTCTTTTTATACCCGATAGTTTGAAATTTATGTACAATACAAACTTGCAGTGATGTTGATTATTCAAGAAGGGTTATATCACCTTATGTTGATATTTTGACATTGTATTTCATTGTTAAAAATAAAATAAAATTATGAAGAGTGTTTTCAAAAAACAAAATTGCACTTTGGACCTAATCGCATGGGCCTATTTCCGCTACTAAATTATTCTGAATGTTATTTTTTAATTAATGTCTTCTTAATGTTGTAAGTAGTAAATTAGATTTGTTTCGTAAGTAGCACCCTCCCAAAGGGGTTACTACATTAATGAGATTGTGAGGCTGCATGGAATCCATGTTTCTATTGTGTCTGATAGAGGAGATCCATGGTTTACATCCAGATTTTGGTCTAGCTTGCAAGAAGCTTTGGGTTCTAGATTGAATGTTAGTACTGCTTTCCATTCACAAACAGACGGCCAGTCTAAGAGGGTAATACATATCTTGGAGGATATGCTTCGAGCCTGCAATATTGAGTTTGAGGGTAGTTGGGACAAACACTTAGCCCTGATAGAATTTGCTTATAATAATAGCTACCAATGAAGTATAGTCATGCCTTCTTATGAAGATTTATATGGGTGAAATTGTAAAACGCCTCTTTGTTGGAACGAGGTTGGTGAAAGAAAATTGGGAGGTCTTGAGATTGTGCAACAAACTGAAGATAAGGTAAAAATCATCAAGGATCGCTTAAAAATTGCCTCAGACAAAAAAAAGTCTTATGCTGATCTTAAGAGGCGTGAAATTGAGAATAAAGCGGGTGATAAGGTATTTTTAAAAGTTTCTCCATGGAAGAAGATTATGAGATTTGGCCAAATAGGTAACTTAGTCCTCGATTTGTTGGACCTTATGAAGTGCTTGAGAGAGTTGGCCCAATTGCTTATAAACTAGCTCTCCCACCATAGTTAGACAAGATCCACAACGTTTACCATGTTTCTATGCTTAGAAGATACCGCTCAGATCAATCTTATGTTCTTCCTATTGAATCTATTGAGGTCAATCCTGCTTTGACATATGGAGAAGAACCAATCCAAATCTTAGCGCGTAAGTTAAAAGAGCTTAGAAACAAGAGCATCCCCTTAGTGAAAGTTATTTGGAAAAATCATTCTGGCGAAGAAGATACTTGGGAGCGAGAAGAGGATATGCGAGTTCAATATCCACATTTGTTTCGGGACTAGTACAAGGTAAATTTCAGGACAAAATTTGTTTAAGGGGGAGAGAATTGTAACACCCCAATTTTTTACTAATATCTGCATTCTCGATTGAGCATTTTTATAATGAGGAGATATTTTACTTCGTCTTTCTTAAACGTGAAATTTACAATATATGAAAATTCCTCACTTTAGGTTGTGTTAATATTGACAAAGAAGTTCCATGGTGTTGCTATGTGTAACACTTAATATTATTTTGATGAATTATTTTTAAATACATTAGATATCTAAGGTTTTGGGTTGCCACCCTTTTATATTTATCTAAAGATATTTAGTAGTTGGGCAGCCACTTTTAATTCATATTTATCCAAAATTCTTAAAGATTACTTTGATTGACTTGTTTTTCCATAAATTCCTCTCATATTTTATTCTTTCAAGATAAAGAAAACCCCTACCCTCTCTCCTTCTTATCACCTGAAAAACTTCATGAAAACCATCATAAATTTTTACTAAACCAACCAGCAAAATTTGTTCTTGGTGAAGCTCAAGTTGCTCCTCTCTTTTGTGGTAAGTTACTAAACCCGTTTTTACACTAGACAACTAGTAGTGTTTTCTTCATATATTTTTATATAGAGCTCCGTTTTAAGTGATCCAAAACTTTCTTGAAATCTATTTCATAGATCTATAACTCTTATGAAGGAAAGAAAACCTGTTTTGTTATTTATTTACCCGAAAATAGGAGAAGAAGTACAGGGCAGGTGTTGCCCATATTTTCTATTTTACAAACCCTCATTGTACTATTGTTAGTAATGTTAGCATAACGTTTTGTACAAAATTGATATGGGGGTGATTCAAGATGTTCTGAAACTCTAAGACACATGTCTACAACTGTAAAGAGACCATACAGTTTAGTTTGTTCATTTATATCTTCAAATCTTAGTCACAACACGAGACAGTGATACTGTCTAGAATTTTTGTTTCAAACATTTTGGGTAATTTTTACCAATATCATGTTTAGTTTGACATGTTAAATTACTGAACTTATATAGATATTTGATTATGTATTTAAGGTATATATACCCTTTTAAAATCTAAGGGGAAGTGTTTGAGGAAGTGGACGAATTTGGTTTGTCTATGGCGGAGACGATTCGAACGTCCTCAAGTTATGGTTGAACTGTTTTGTGGTAAAACACCAAGGTTTGTGTATAAACTTTGTACTTTTTTACTTGCTGAAATATTTTGAAATAACCTGATATTTTTTTTCTTGTCTTTAATTAATAGCATTGTATTCGTGTTATATCAAGTTTTGCAAGATATTTGCTAAATCGCCCACTCGTACGGATTGTTTGATCATCTTGCATTCTTGTTGGGACTTTGTCCTTCTTGTGGCAGTGACTTTGTCACTCATCTTGGAATGCCTCTTTATTTGGATCTTTTTCCATCTTGACTTTGGATTTGTAGTTCGTCTTAAATTATAAAAGTTGTCTGTGTTAAGTACGAACTAGGAAGCCATTTTTAATATGGTTCTTGATTCTCTTGACTATTGGGTTTTGACCCTACTTGATTTGGGGCTTCGGTTCATCTTGCTATCTGAATTTGCTTAGTATGATGGCATGACGTACATATTGGGCGAAAACTGGATATTTGACAAACTCTCTTGGATTGATACGCTATAGGCTCAAATGGGCTAGCAATGGAAAATTTTATCTTTGAGTGACAAGCACATCTATGATCAAGCAAGAAGCGCCTACGTCATCTCCTAGACTAGCACAACTTAATGATTTTGCTTCGATTAATACATGGGGCAAGTTCTAGACTACACAGGATAGCACCGAAAATCATAATTCCTCACACACACATTGCACATGACTCAATCGAGACGGTTATGTTCAACTCTCAAGTCAAACAAGCATATATAGTTGAGAAATTTTTTAAGTAATATTGCACGATGTGACATACAAGTCAAACAATTGAGAAAAGGCATCACAAAGTAGGATATTTATTTTACTTAGGAATCACAATTCAAATCAAATGTGCGGGAAAACATAGCGCATGCCATAGCCTAATGTTCCAGCATCAAACACGTCAATAGGTATCTCAAAGCAGCTCAGTTTCTTCCTAACCTACTCCTAAAATAATAAAGTACCTGCTTCGAGCTATACATTTGAAAAAGAACCGGCGCCCAAAGAAAAACCAAGGGATACTACATAACTATCTTTAAAAAAAATCTTTTGGTATTTTTGATAATCGGACTTTAATCCCTCAAGAAAATTATCCACAATATCCATCGTCGGGAAAAGTCCGATCTTTTTCTGATTTATTTTTCTATTTTCGTTATTTTTAAGAACTACGAGTTCAAAAAGAAAAACTAATAAAAATAAAAACAGTTTTATACAATTACACTTAAGAAAGTAGTCTTCCCACCCCACACTTATTTTAGGCATAGTCCTCGATGCATGATCACAGAGAAAAATATTAATCAAGGGTGAGAAATACTCCTGAGACCCTCTCGGGCCTAGCTCGGACATGATCCACAATATTAAGGGCCAGGACGACCCCACACTTAAGCTCAAACATACTCCTCAGCTTCAACTTCGGGTACTCAGACTTCCCCTACTCTGCAACACAAAAACAACATAAAACTTGACACTATAAAAAATAAATAAATTAAATAAAATACAGGTTGGGTTTCCTTCCAACAAGTACCTTATTTATAGTCGTGGCACGATTCTACTACTGTGCTCAAGCTCGACGCTTTCTCTTCTTCTTTCTCCCATGAAGTCTAGCCTTTTTTCACGCTCTTAGAAGATCTCTTCTTTCATCTCTAGCTCTTTTCTCAATCATTTTTACACACTCAGCTTGCAACACCACCTCTTCTAACTCAATTGTCCCATCTGGATCACTACAATTCACATAACAACTCTGCTTTATCCCATTCAATTCGACCATAGTAATCATGCACAAGTCTTTATAATGCTTAGGGAGTTTAAGTGTCTTGTACACATTAAAAGTGACTTCCTCATCGTCAATTCTCATCTTTAACTTCCCTTCCCTCACATCAATAATCGCTCCACCAGTAGCTAAGAATGGTCTCCCCAAAATAATGGGCACTTCCTCATCTGCCTCGTAATTAAGAACAATAAAATCAGCATGAAGAATAAACTTTCCCACTAGAACTAACACATCCTCAATAATTCCTTCTCGCATAATTAGTGACCTATCTGCTAATTATAAAGTAATTGTAGTAGGTCTAAGCACCCCCAATCCGAGTTGCTTAAACAAAGATGATGGCATCAAATTTATACTAGACCGTAAATCACACAAGGCTCTACCAACTTCTTATTTTCCAAGAGACAAGAGCAATTGTGAAACTCCCAGGATCATTCAACTTAGGAGAAAGTTTACTCTGAACTCTAGTACCGCACTCTTCAGTAAGTGCAACTGTTTCAAACTTTGTGTGTCTTCGCTTGTTTGCCACAATATCTCTGAGATACCTTGCATACTTAGGCACTTCCTGCAAAATTTCTACCAAAGTCAAATTCACACGCACTTGGCTCAAAATATCTAAGAATTTCTTATACTTAGCATCATCTTTTTGCTTCTGTAGTCTTTGTGGAAACGAAGGTGGTAGCTTTGTCACAATTACTGGCTCTGATCCTTTGTTCTCTTTCTCATTCTCCTCAACTGGCCTGGGAACTAATTCTCCTTCAGGACTAGCCGTATACTTCTTTTTCTTTGGAACCTTTTCTAACACTCTTCCATTTCTCAAGGTAATCGCATTGATTTGAGCTTTAGGATTAGGCTCGGTATCACTAGGAAGAGCCCCAACTGGTCGAGTTTGAGCACTGGCAAGTTGCCCCACTTGTCTCTCCAAATTCTGAATTGATGCAGCGTGGGCTGCTGCTTGAGCTTACTTGTCAGCCATTAATTTCTTCATCATCTCTTCAAGGTGACTCATCGAGTTTGTAGGTTCTTCAGCCTAAGGTGGTCTATATTGCTGTTGAGGTGCTTGTGGCCTGATTCTGAGCACCTTGGTTTCCACCCGAAGAGACATTTAGGTGGTTCCAGTTAGGATTCTAAGTGTCCCCACACTGATTTTCCTGTCCTCGATTTGCATTACCCACAAAATATACAGACTCTGGATTTGCTGGGCATAGATTGCTCATGTGACCTTCTCCACAAAATTCATAAAATATTTGAACTTGTTGCATTGGATGGGATTGTTATTTGTTAATAACCAAGGTCATCTGATTGACTTGGTTGGCCAATATGGCAAACTACGCTGATAATACCGAAACAACGTCTAACTCGAGGATGCCCGAAGAATTTTGCATTGTGTGTCTGCCCATCTATCCTTGCCAATCAGGATTGCTTTTGGAGAATTTATTCAATAATGCATATATCTCATCGAAGCTTTTCTCCAACACTTGACCTCCCTCTGAAGCGTCCACCATAATCTTTGTCTCTAGATATAGCCCTTCTATGAAAGTGTGAGCTAACACTTCATTTGTTTGATTGTGATGAGGACAATCTCTGAACAACCATTTGAACCTTTCCCAAGCTGAATATAAAGACTCCCCCGACTTCTATTTGAAGGCGACTATCTCACTTCTAATCTTTGCAGTTTTTCCTGAAGGAAAGAACCTTGGCAAAAATTTCCTCACCAGATCATTCCATGATGTAATAGAATTAGCTGGTTCCGCCTTCAACCATCATTTTGCTTCACCCAACAGAGAGAATGGGAAAAGTGTGAGCCTCACATAGTCTGGAGTGACTCCATTAGTGATATAAGTATCACTAATCTCCAAGAAGTTCAGGATGTGCTGTTGTGGATTCTCGTTTGGAAGACCCACAAATTGTCCATTCACATGTAGTAGCTGGAGCATGCTCTATTTCAGCTCAAAGTGCCTAGTGATTCTGGGCTTCATAATGTTGGAGGTGACATTAGCAATGCTGGGCATCGCCACCTCCTGAACAACCATATGTTGCTCCTCTGCCATGTTCACAGGAAATTGAACAAGTGCGTGACGATTATTTGTGTCCCTTGCTTCCCTCAACCTCCTATGAAATGTTCTCTCGGGTTCGGGGTCAAAGCCTTGAAGTCTGTCCTGGCTTCTGACCCTTCGCATTCAATCAAGGTCCTTGAGAGCAGAGCAACAATCAAGTAACATTAGACTTGACGAAATAAACAATTAAAGCTAAAATGAGAAAGTAGTCAATTTTCAAGTCCCCGGCAACGGCGCCAAAAACTTGTTGCACCCAAACGCACACGCAAGTATACTTTCTTACACAAGTAATAAAATGATAAGTCAAGTGACGAACCCACAGAGACTTATATTAACTGCCCACTAAATTCACCAAAATTATTATTTAGTTGAGTCAATCCGAGTTCAAAAGTGTGTATATACTAAACAATAATTCTAACTAGTGACAAAATTATCAAGCAGCAACATTATTGTTGTGTATTCAGTAGAGACGAATATTCCAAGGTTGTGATCGATTCACCAATCATATTGTGTTATAGTTAACTCTCTCTTTCATACAATTCACTCATGGTTGCTAATTAATCAAACAATTGCTCTCATAGCCTTCTCCCAAAGTACTACTCGCCTATTCAAAATAGATTAACGTATATATTCCTATGGAATCAATCTATTAAGAACTCCTTAAGATTACAATATTTAATTAAGCACAATGACTAGGTATATTCCTATCCTAACCACAAATCCGCCCCCGTCAGAATAAAGATCATGTTCTTTTCAATTCTTCTCTAATATAAACATGGTTTTCCCAAGCATAGAATAGATAGTAAATAGAACCTAATTGATTGCCATACAATTAAACAATTAATCAAAGAATTGAAGAAATAACCATATATTGGTGAATTGTAATTAAGGTTAAGTCAATGTATGGGTTTTAGCCACTCGTGATACAACAACAACAATAATAATCCAGTATAATCCCACTAGTGGGATATGGGGAAGGTAGTGTATAGGGTAGTGTGTACGCAGACCTTACCCCTACCCTGGGGGTAGAGAGGTTGTTTCCGATAGACCATCGGCTCCCTCCCTCAAAGAACTCTCCACCTTGCTCGTGGGGTGACTCGAACTCACAACCTCTTAGTTGGAAGTGAAAGGTACTTATCACTAGAGCAACTAACTCTTGTCACTCGTGATAATATCAACAATTTCACAAGTGTTAGATAATTGAAAATACTAAGAAAAGATGAAGAAAACGGAGATATCCTTGCTCCCGAATGTTTCTCGCATGTATTATTTTCTTCAAGGTGGCATCTCCCTTCTCAAAATAGACTTAGTCTTGCTTTTATACGCATTGGGTAGGTCTTGGGCCGAAATAACCTTATCCCGGGAAAAGTTAGAGAAATTTCCGTCACCAGGCCCTTTTAACATTCTGTAAACGGCGCCACAGGTGGCGTGGGGCGCTTCCTGTGGTGCTGGAAATTCACCTTTTTCATTTTTTCCTCCGTTTTGGCTCTAATATCACACCTTTCGCCCCCTATTGCCTCCGTATGATTGCTACACATAAAAACACCACGAATTAATATAAATCTATATATTTTACATTCGAAATCTACGAAACACGAGTAAAACATGAGGCGATATACATATAAATATATATACTTTAAGCTAAGTATCACTGCAAAATACATATGATCTTAAAGATTGATGTTGAAAAGGCTTTTGACCGTTTAGAATGGTCTTTTATCTATCATACTCTCCGATTCTTTAAATTCCCCCTTAATAACTGGTCTCATTATGAATTGCATCTCCACTAGTAACATGGTTGTTCTAGTAAATAGTAGGGGAGGGCATAATACCGGTCGAACCGTAAATTTTGATTTTTCGGTGTCGGTTTAATCGGTTATTCGATCGGTGTGCGGTTTATAAATTATTAAATTTCGGTATTCGGTGCGATTAACGGTTTTGGTGTTTCAGTTTTCGGTTAAACCGAAAAACCGAAAGTTTGGGTATGACCGTATGAGTACCTAACCTAATAGGCCAATACAGACTTAACTCATATGAAAAACTGAAACCCAATTGGCCAATACCCATCTGTATTCTGAAGCCCAATTTACCCATTTGAAATCTAATATTTACCCAAGCCCAATTTACCCAATATATCAGTACCTAACCAATCCGAAATTAGAAATTGTTTCTAATTAGGGTTTCTTGTTCTTGAGAGTCCTCACTCCTCAGTCCTGACTTCTTTCCTCGGTTCCTCCTCTGTGCGACTGGAACTGTGCCGACGCCCGTGACGCTTTCTTTCTCCGCTCGTTGCTCATCCTCAGATTAGTGGTTACCTCCTTCTTCTAGTTCCTTTTCAATTTTCCCTCGTCGCTCCTCCTACTGGTTTCTTTGAGTTGGGAAATTGCAGAAGAGATCCCTATGAAAAAACATGGCTTGTCTCATTCAATAAATGACTTTTAACATGATGACACATACGTTTGTATTTGCTGGAATAGATATGCAAGTGCACATGCTTTTCTGCTTGCAGAAAGCTACTATTTATTTAATAATCCATGTTGCTCTGCATTCAGGTAATTAATAATGGTACAAGTTAAACTCTTGTAGCTATTGATGTTGTTTATCACGTTAAGAACAACAACAAAAAGCCAAAAACAGAGGCAAAACAATGTCGCTTTAGTGTTGTTTAAAAAATTTTAAAAACAATTGGCTCCATCCTTGTTGTAGTTTTTTGCCTCTATTTCGAGAGTGCCAGACTGCCAAGTAAAAACAGTGAAAGAATTTGCTACAATTAAAGATCTGTAGTCTACATCGGATATAAAAATCTTGAACCGTTAATAACTGAAAAATTAAATCGGAAATAACCGAACCAAACCTTAAAAAAATCGCACCGAATCGTAAATACTTTGGTTTGGTTATTAATATTACAAAATCGAAAACCGATAAACCGAACTGTACTTTCATAATAACCGACCGAGCCGACCGACGCCCGCCCCTTGTAAATTGGAGTGTCATAAATTTCTTTAGCCCTAGTAGGGGAATTAGACAAGGAGACCCACTATCCCCTTATATTTTTATCCTATGTCTGGAGATGCTCTCTCGAATGATCTCCCGTAAGGTCGATATTCTTAGTTGGGACCCCGTTATATCAAAAATAAGGTCATGCCATCTATCATCTCTTCTTTGCCGACGACTTAACCTTGATTTCTAGAGCCAATGACAAAGGTTGTACCTGCATCTCAGAATACCTGAACTTTTTTTGTTCATTATCTGGCCAAAAAATCAACTACAACAAGTCCAAAATCATGTTTTCTAACAACTGTCCTGTAGACAAGACAAATTACTATGCCAACCTCATTGGCCTTAAAATAGCCAAGGAATTTGGAAAATACCTTGTCTTTCCTATGCTTCAAAAATACCCCAAACCAAAAGATTTTCAATTTGTTATTGATAACATGTGGACAAAGCTTGCTAATTTTCTCAATATCGTTGGGAGAACTATGTTAGCCCACTCTACCCTTAATGCCATCCCTAACTACATTATGCGAAATACTTTGCTTCCCACAAAGATCCATAACCAAATAGACAAAATCCAACGAGACTTTTTTAGGGGTCTACTAAAGATAAGAAAAAGTTTCATCTCATCAACTGGAAAACAATCACCACCCCTAAAGAATATGGTGGATTTGGACTAAGGATAACAAGAGATAAAAATTTGGCTCTATTAACATGCCTCTCTTGGCATTTAATCTCTCAAATTAACTTTTCTTGGGCCAACACACTGGCATGCTTCTATGCCTCATGTAATACCATAACCTTTACCTCTTTTGTAAGGAAAAGTATTCTTTAAGGGTTGGTTTTTTTGTAATAAAGGCACTCTTTGGCTGCCAAAAAATAACTCTGACCTTGATATTTGGAACTCTAGATGGATACCCTCTATGCCCTACCTTAGAAATTGTATAGAGGGACTCCTCAACTCGAGTGATCTCTCAATCAAGATAAATGATCTTTGTCCTAATAACACCTGGAACCTAAACAAGATATCCTTCCAACTTCCAAATCCCATCTTAAGGATTATTAACTCCATCCCTCTCCCTCTAACCCAAAACTCCAAAGATATTGCAAGGTGCAAGTTCTGAGTTAAGCACACCAACTGTTTGATAATTTTCCTCAACAACGAAATGGTAGTTTTCACGAAGTCTAAGTAGCGAGTGTGGAGGACATCGGTGACTCTGATGTTGGCGACTCCGATTACGATACTCAGAGGGAGTATTTCTTCACCCCTATTCCTTATTTGCGGCATTGGGGACATTGCAGATTCTTAAGTATGGGGTGGGGGAATATCTTATCTGTAGTGTAGTTTATTTTTAGCATAGTAATCTCATTGAGTTTTCTTGGACTTGGTTCTTTCCTAGTGAGTTTTTCTTTTGAACCAAGCATTTTTATTTCTTTCTTTCTGTTTGTAATATATATAAAAATAAATAAAAAATAAAAAATAAAAGATAGAGAGAACTTGAAGCAAAGAGAATTCACTCCTTGAAAAACTGTATTTTGTGAGAGTCACCGAAGTTGTCTTGAACCTCCTTTTTGAGCTCATATTTGTACATTTACGATGAAACAGAGTGACTTGTAAATCCCATGTATATTGTGTGGGGAGTCTTTGTTGTGCATTTTTGTTTATGCATGTCAGTCTAGAACTTGCCATGCCTGTTGTTTGAGGCAAAATCTTAGGAAGTTTTCATCCTTAGAGTGATAGTAAGCCTTTTTTGATATAAACCACTTGTGCCTAAATTAGCCTACCAAATGAATGAATATCCCTAACATCCCAATTTGCGCCTATTAACCTTTTCTTTGGCAACCCATGTTACAAGCCATGTCTATTTTGTATTAATCTCTCTTGTTAACACATCTTCCCCTTAACTACTTTACGTTGTATGATTGGGCAGAAGTTGTGGTTATGAAAATATATTATGCACTTGGAAACTCAAAGTTGCACCAAAGAATGAAAGTTAAGTCCCTTGATACTCCCTTTTTGAAGATCCATTAATTAAATAAAAGATGTAGTTGGAAAAAGCAAGAGGGAGACAAAAGAAAATAATAAGTAAGGACTTCGGTGCTTGAGCTGCGAAAAAAATAATAATGTGAAAAGTGTCTACAGAGAAAAGAGTGGGAGACGTAGAATTTAGTGATACTTAAAGTGTTTATGGGAAGATTTAGTTACTATATAACCAATAGTATCCATACATTACCCCAAGCCAACATTACAAGCTTTGTAAAGTCCTACTTCACTGTGGATTGAGACTTCTACATTAGTGGATAGTGACAGAATGGGCAAGCTTATGGTACTGTATGTGTTGCATGTGAAATTCCTTGATGAATGTGAGTGTTTTATTTTATATGCCCTAGTGCTTGTGATTTTTTACTATAGATGTGTGTTTTGGGGGCATTTCTTTGTTTGTGAGGTACTATGGGATTTGTGAGGAGCTAAGTTTCGAGTTTTAATGAATGAATCTGAGAAAAAGAAAGGTGTTCACTCTTGTGGTTGATATCTCTGAATAATTGCTTGACAGAGAGTTTGAATGAGCTTGACTTCTTCTTTGTGATTTGTCTGTGATATCATGTATTTGCTCGAGGACAAGCAAAAGTCTAAGTATGGAATGGTGATAATATGCTAGAATTATATATAATTGGATATGTTTTACCCCTACTTTAGTGTATTTTTAGGTATTTTCAATGTTGAAAGATGACCAATGGAGCTTAATTGTTGAAGTTTGTTATGTAGGAAGCCAATAGTGAAGAATAGAGGTGATTTGAGCAAAAATGAAGCTAAAAGACAATTTTTGAAGAAAAGGAAAATCGGACCAGGCAGTGAAGTAACTTCGAAAAGCATAGGGAAAGCACAGAAAAAGCTGAAAAACACAACCAGGCCCTGTGTGAAGCACAACTATAGCACAAGGGCAAATTTGCATGCGTTTTATCTTGAGGGGCAACCTAGTCAATTGGCTTAGGGACGTGATATAAAAGCTTTCAACCCTAATTGCAGCCACACACTTGACCTGAGAAGGCAAGAAACACCATTGTTGAAGCAAAGTTGAGCCCGAAAGATCCTCAAGTTCATTCAAGAAGACGAATCAAAGAGTTTCTCTCTACTTTTCTATCTTTATTTCTATAAATATTGGTTTGACAATGGTTTATGTATTTTTTTAGTAGTGTTATGAGTAGCTAAACTCTTTAATCTAAGGTTTGATGGAATCTATTGGAGAATGATTTTCTACTGTATTTAAAATAGATTTACCTTTGATTTTTCTCTACTTGTTCAACTATATTTTCATTGTTGTTAATTGAAGAGCTCTCAATTAACTATGCCTATTTAGTGTGTATATTATTCGAGAGAGAGTACATATTTAGGTAGTTGTTGAACAACACCACTTCTAACGTAGTTGAGAAATCGATACGGTGGGTTTAAATACGGGATTACAGATAACCAAGCCTTGATGCGATCGTCGTGAGCGGTAAATTAGTGCCAGCTAGCGTAGTTCGAGAGAATACGTCTAGTAAATTGTAGTAATTGATCGAGAGAGAGCACTCACAATCGTTAGAGAATATTTAGGAGAATTTATAGGAAACGTAGCAGGGAAGATTCTGACAATAGGGGAAATCATAACCTTAGACTTTTCCAAATCTTGTTTACAATATTTGCTTTGTTAGTTATAAATTACTGCATTTTTAATTACTTTGATCTTAGTTAGTAAACTCTCAAATTGTTATATAATATTTCTGAAGGTTGATTACTTGAATTCGTGCAAAACTATTAGTTGCAATTAGCATGTTATTTTTCCTATGGGATTCGACTTCGGACTTGTAAACCGAATTATATTTGCAGCAACCGCTAGACCTCTTAGGAGGCATAGTTGGACGTGATCAGAGACCCACTATCCCCCTATATTTTTATCCTATGTCGCGAGATGCTCTTTCAAATGATCTCCCATAAGGTCGATATTCTTAGTCGGGACCCCGTTAATATAAAAAATAAGGATCCTGCCATCTCTCATCTCTTCTTTGCCGACGACTAAATCATGATTACTAGAGCCAATGACAAAAGTTGTGCCTGCATCTCAGAATGCCTGAACTTTTTTTGTTCATTATCATGCCAAAAAATCAACTACAACAAGTCAAAAATCATTTTATCTAGCAATTGTCCCGTGGACAAGGCAAATTACTATGCCAACCTCATTGGCCTTAAAATAGCCAAGGAATTTGGAAAATACCTTGGCTTTCCTATGCTTCAAAAACACCCCAAATCAAAAGATTTTCAATTTGTTATTAATAACATGCGGACAAAGCTTGCTAATTGGAAAGCTAATTTTCTCAATATCGCGGGGAGAACTACCTTAGCCCACTCTACCATTAATGCCATCCCCAACTACATTATGCAATATACTTTGCTTCCCACGAAGATCCATAACCAAATAGACAAAATCCAACGGGACTTTATTTGGGGTCTACTAAAGATAAGAAAAAGCTTCATCTCATCAACTGAAAAACAATCACCACCCCTAAAAAATATGATGGACTTGGACTAAGGACATCATGAGATAAAAATTTGGCTCTATTAACACGTTTCTCTTGGCGTTTAATTTCTCAAATTAACTATCCTTGGGCCAAAACACTGGCCTGCTCCTATGCCTCATGTAAAACCACAACCTCTACCTCTTTTGTATGGAAAAGTATTCTAAGGGTTTGTTTTTTTGTAATAAAGTCACTATTTAGCTGCCAAAACATAACTCTGAGGGTGAGAACCATGAGGTCACAGGTTCAAATCCTAGCGAAGGCAAATACTAGGTATTTTCTTCCCATCTATCCAAGTCTTGGTGGATAGAGTTACCTGGTACCTGTTACTGGTGGGAGGTGGCAGGTACCCCGTGGAATTAGTCGAGGTACGCGCAAGCTGGCCCGGACACCACGGTTATCAAAAAAAAAAACATAACTCTGACTTTGATATTTGGAACTCTAGATGGATACCCTCTATGCCCTTCCTTAGAAATTGTATAGAGGGACCCAGTGGCGGACCCAGGATTTTGTGCAAGCGGGTTCAATCTTAGAAGTACATAACTTTAGTCGTAAAATAGTAGTTTTCAAGTGGGTTCAAATAAAATATTTATACAAAATTTACGCAATTTTAATCCTGATTTATATATATACACAATATTATTTTTTGATGAAGCAGGTTCAGTTGAACCCGCTTGCCGCCACGTGCGTCGCCACTGGTGGGACCCCTCAACTCGAGTGATCTCTCCATCAAGATATTGCAATATGGGAAAATAGTGGCAGTGGTCGTTTCTCCACGAGTTCTTGTTACACCTTCATCAACAATCTACACCATAGTGAAAATAACTTCAAATGGATTTGGAGAATCAGTTGCCCCAACAAGATCAAATACTTGCTATGGCAATGTTACCACAATAAACTTCCATGTAGATCTTATTTAGCTCGCATTGGTATCAACATTGACAAATGCTGCACATCATGTCACGAGGCGGAAGAGACTATAGAACACATTTTCTTGAATTGTCCCCTCGTTCTCAAATTTTGGCAAACTTTAGGTGTTCACCATATACCCCACAACACAAACCTTCATTGGCTTCTCACCATCAAAAACCTGAACCATAGGTTACCCACTCTTCCCATAAAATGGGAAGACTTCTTTGCATTTGCCATCTGGGGCATCTGGATTAACAGAAACAACAACCTTCACAACAACAACACCCTTTATTTGAAGGCTAACACTGTTATAAATCATGCTTTAGAATACAATTCCTAGCCGAAAATGAACCTAACGATTGTGATACTTTGGCATAAACCACCCAGAAATAGGTACAAACTCAATATAGATTCTTGAAATCATGAAATTTTTAACGATGTTATACATTCTTGCAGGTTGTTAATGCCCCAAAAGGAGGAGGAGATGGTGATCAGGCATAATTTTCGCCAAGGAAATATGGTGGCTCACATGCTAGCCAAGGAAGCCTAGTCCAATATCAGAAAAATGTCAATTTTTGCTACTCCACCACCTTTTGTTATGCAGCAAGTATCTTTAGATAAACTAGGTTGTTCTCCTTTTGTTAAACACCTCTCAGAAGGTGCCTGTAAGTTGCTAGCAATCTATGGGAACTTATGTGTCCATCATGAGGCACAAATGGTCTATCATATTATGAACAATATTTAGTATTAATGCAAGTATCTACCTTCTCAAAAAAAAAAGAATATAAACAAGGACTTAATCAACTGAAACCTAGCATACATCTCAACCACAATTATAGCTAAAAATAACTCATTTTTATTAGATCCTACTTTGGCCAAAAATGTCTAGAATTAATCAGTCATCCAAAAGTAATATATCATGAGTAAGCTAGTTATAAAAAATTTAGTACAAACCATAAGTTAATGTACTTATACAGACACACCTCTAAGAATTCAACGGAGTTTTTTATATATAGAAAAATATAGTTCAAGTGGGTTTTGAGGACATCAGATAGTTTGAGGGATTTTAGGCCGAGTTAGATAGCCACATGTAGTGCCACATGGCACGTTTTTAGTTAACTAGGAGCGAGTACCAGACACACCTGTAAGAATTCAATCGAGGGGTTTTAATATGAAGGATAATATAGTTCAGAAGGGCTTTGGCGACATCCTAGAGTTTAAGTAGGTAACTCACAAAAAATTGATAGTTAAAGAGGTTTTTAGGATATCAACGCTTCTTTTTTTTTTTTCATAGCCATTTGTTAGGCGCTAAACGCTTATGAAAAGTCATTTTAAAGCTAAATTGGACTATATTAAATCACGTTTTTAAAGTTAAGTTTCAGATATCCAAAAATTAACCCAAAAGTAATATATGTTGGACAATCAGAAATTACACCAAACTGCTCTAAGTTGCAGCTTTGAAAACTACTCAAACTTTTCTTGAGGCTAAGTTGAAAATTAGTTGACTTTAGAATCATATGGGAAAAAAAACTTTTTAACCTTTTCACACAACCGGAAATCTCAGTCTGTCATGGCAGAAAATTCAGATGCAATAGACCAAACAGGCACATAAAACATGTAGTTTACATAGAATTCTTCCACAGTGGTAGCTACTTTACAACATAAAGTGGTAGCTTAATGGATCGTTTTTACAATATCTTTCCTGATGCTAGATTATACAGGGATATTTAGATCCCATACCACAAACTAAAATCTACAGCTCCATGAGTTTAGCTTAAGAAATTATACATCTTTGCATCATATTCTGATGCAGGACAGAAACCTTCCTGGTTGCCAGGAATCTACGCGTAAAATGGAACCTCCCTCCCAACATGAACATCTCAAACATCTTCATTTGAAACTTACACTCACCTCCAGGTGCAGGGATCAAGTTTAACGGCTCACAACAGGATGGAAGGATATGAGTTATTTATCAGTCCCTCAAGAACAATGCCTTCACTACATACAAATCTGTAACCCTTTCATTTGAAAACTCTTGGGAGTTTCCTCGTTAAGTGGCAACTCTCCGCATCAAAGGGCATAAATCCTGTCAATATCTGAATTAGAGAACTCAGAGTGGTACCATGAGTTGGAACCACTTCTTGCATGCTTTTCCTTCTTCCTTATCGATCTTTTCTTCCTTGATCTTACCACATAGTAAGTCATAGTTCCAAGAACACCGGCCATTATTACTCCCCCTACTACTGTTACCAAAATTGCAGCCCACTCAAACTTGCGACCGACCACTATATAAGAGGATGCCATAAATGCCACTGAAGTGCAGACAGAAGCCAACCACATCAGTTTGTTGATTACCTCTACAACTCTTCTTTCTGCCTTTGTTTCTCCTCTAACCAATGTAATCTGAACTACGACAACAGCAAGAGATGTAAAAAGTGCAAGGGCATTGAAGATGAAGAAGATTTTAAAAGAAGCAGTGGTCACAACCACAGCCACTCCATTATTATCATCGCCTCCAGGTACAGTAAAAATAGCAGCAAAGGCAACTGTGGCAAAGAGAACAGCAACGACAGTCACAGAATTCGTTGCATTATTGATCCCTTCTCGATGGAGCTTTCTAAGCTCTTTAGCAATTCCATGGACATTTTTATTGGTCCTCTTAGTTTGTTCAAGCTGTGTGTGAATATCTTTCTTGATTTGGCTAACAGTTTTCCTCAACTCATCCCTTGGTTGGTTCAATTCGTTAGCTCTAACAGCTCCATATTTGTATAAACACTCCTTTATTTCTGCGGATTCCTCAGAGAGTGGAAGATCTTCGGCTATGTCAAGAGCTGTTTTGTGATCTCTGTTCAGTGCGTTAACATTACTATCAGGTAGGCGTAGCAACTCCCTCACTATCTGCAAGGCAAATGTTCTAAAATTATGATCACTCACAATATCATTTATGAATTTCAGGTGATATAGGCCTAGTAAGTTCCAACAGTCGGAGGTTAGAAGCAAGAAGGGAAGTGCTTCAGGTAGCTCAAAAGAATATTTGCAGAACCAAAAGAATGGATACCATGCATTATTTATTTTCAAGGTGAAAAAATGTCGCCAAAGACCATGATTTTTGAAACAATTGAATCTATAGTGATCCAAAGTTTGCATCATCTCAGAGACGAGCACCAACAAAGTTGAAGAAAAGAAAAATAAAAAGGTATTTTAGGTAGTAGCGGCTTGCAAGACCATTCAAAAATCAGGTTCATAGAATTGGCTGGTAGTTGTAGAAGTCAAATCATTTCTCTGAGAACATAAAGGGAAAATGTCATCATAGACGCATTCAGCTAGTACTAAATTATTAAATGCTACTATAGTGAAGGTTCAACTTCTAATACCCAATATGGACGAGCAAAGCTAATATGATTTACGTAGCCAATCAGGAAAAAATAAACACCAGTTTTAACAATAATTTTCTTCTCATTAGTTATACACAATAGTAATTTTGTGCCATGCTTTGCAGCACACCATGCATTACAAACGAATAACGGTAGATAATTTGTAATTTTGTATTTGCTGGGGTGGGATGGGGGGAAGTATTACACAGAAACGTCATGTTGGAGTGACAGATTGCATACCTCTGCACGCTTTTTTCGGGTGGCTATGTGTAGTGCTGTATTGCCAAACTTGTCTGGCAGCATAACTATAGCAGCATCAGCCTCGAGAAGCAATATCACCACCTCACAGCTAATCCCCTTTACGGCCATATGCAATGCCGTTTGCCCTTTCTTGTCCGTCCTCCTTGCTAATTGTGGATCTCTGTCAAGCAAGGCCTTGACAATTTCCACATGCCCTTGTCTGGCAGCTAAATGCAATGCATTTTTACCATTGGACCTAGAAATTTCCAGTAAGCTGCAATCCTTTGACAGCAGTTCATTGACCACTGAAATATGTCCTCTTGAGGCAGCAGTTATAAGAGGGGTTGCATTTGAAGGTCCAAATGTTTTACTCAGTCCAGGATCATGCTCTAACAGCAATTGGACGATTGCTGTTATAAGAGAGCAAGCATCAGTCTTTGTCCAATAACTATTATCTTATGGCATCTTGAAACTTATGCATCTTCAACATTTACTGAACTATAGAATTTTTTTAAGAATGTTTACTGCATAATCTTCACACACATTTTTGGCATACAAAGGTTGCAGTAGGTATAATTCCATAAAAGTTCAAACCTTCAATTACAACCAGCATCTGCCACTGATGAAATGATACTCAAAAACAAAATGGCTTCAATTTTATACTCTCTTTGACAAGGGATAGCATAATGGAAAGAGAACTCCACATCCAACCATGAGGCATGAGGTTCGAGTCCAAGCTCAAGACTTCAAGTCAGAATTTAGTTAAAAATTTAGTTTAGCAAGGTATCTAACCCATTTATCACCTATTTTCTGATTCTTTAGCCTTAATGAGATTTACTACTCCATTTGTCAAGTTAGTCTAAACCATTGGAATTACATAATGTTAATATTTTTTCAGACAAGACATATAACTCGCCCTCGGTTAGAAACTTTTTCAATCTTTCAACGTCTTCTGGTTAAACTCTATACTTCATCTATCCAAATCAGATACTTAACAAGCCGAGTTTAAGCTAAAACCCCATCACCAGAAAATAAAGAAAAGATGAACTAAAAAGGAACAAACAAATCGAATGATCAAGAAATCGAAGATCCTTACCATGGTGTCCTTGACTTGCAGCTATATGCAAAGGATCAAATCCTGACCGATTCTTCTTAGTAAGAGTTTCCTTGTTACAGTACTTCAATAACTCTTTAACCACATCAAGATATCCCTTTGCTGCTGCTGTAAACAGCGCTGTCTCTCCTAATTCATTCACTTCATTCACTACAGATGCTCTGATCTCTGCAACCTCTTGATTAAAGTCATCACCACTCAGCGTCCCCACCATTTGGGTATCAATATCATTAAGTATCTGCTTCACTGCTGCTAGATCACCTTTCTGAGCTGCTAAATGAAGCTCAGTATCATTGTGCCTTCCCGTCACCTGTTTTACATATTTCTTTTTCCCTGCTTGGTCAATTCTCTTGCCGGAATTGGAAAGCACCAGAGCTGGTGCTGTTGCTGAAGATGGAGATGGGGCCGGTGATGGCTCAGCTAGAGGGTTCTGGCTGAGTGTTGGAGTAATCAACCCTTTCTCGATGTCTCTCTCACCTAGTACAAGCGCATACAAAAACATCAGCAAAAACGAGTAGCTACTCAGTATTAGATAATCAAGAATCAGGTGTGAGACCACTTATAAATAAACAAGCAACTCCATCATAAAGTCTTCAGAACTGAAAACCATCAAGTATCAAAGCATAAAGAGGACTATTTAAAAATTGTTCTCATATGTCGGACAAACTTCAGTTTTCCTAAAGCTGACCCAAAGTAGTTTCAAATTTCTTTACAATTGATTGACTAATTGTCATCTAAATAATCCGCATATTCGCACAAAACTGACAAAATTATAGGCTCCTGAGTTGAGTTATAGGCTTATAGTATGTTAGGATAGATAGCTGTAAAAAGGCTGTAGCTTATGTATATTGAATTGTACAGTAAAGGTGGACAAGTTAAGGGTTCTATATATAAGCAAGGTACAACTCAATAAACACAAGGTACAACACTTTACTCTAACATAACTAGATTTAAGTTTTTCATCTCAATCTTTTCATTTTTATGTTAATGTAAACCTAGCCAACTGAAATTACATAGTAAAATAAAATTTGTATACATCTGCACCTTTGGGGGGGGGGTTCTAAGAACCATATTTCTACATATAAATCTCTATACCCATATATACTTAAAACTATATCTTCAGCTAATCAAACAGAAAGCACTGGAAGTATAGAAGCTAGCTACTGATAATTCGATGATCAACTCAATTATGATTTCTTTTTAATTTTATGGAATATAAATATGGTTAGAATTACCTTCTTCCACAGGAGAAGCCATCTTTTAGAAGAAGAACAGAGAGTGAATCAGTCACAGAGGAGTTGAATTGGAGTAAAAGGGAATCAAGAAATGAGAGTTTGAGATTTGAGGTAAAGTGGGAACTTTTGTTGGTTTATGGAAAAGGAAAGAGTAAAGGAAGGTGCTGAGAAAGAATATTAGTAAAAAAACAGGACTAGAAGACAGAATTGAGGAACGTGCTGAGAAACTCAGCTCGTTGAAAATGATATTTTATTTCTCTCTTTTTTCTCTTCCTGTCAAAGAATCAATTATTGTTCTCTATTTATCTCAAAGGAAAACTTGCGCTTTTGGTCCTCATATATCAATAAATTCTGATTTTAGGTCTTCAATTAATTGAAATGTATACTTTTGATTCTTTTATTAATGATTCTTACAAATTTGATTAAATATGAACTACAACAACATACTTAGTGTAATTACACAAGTGTAGTCTAGGGAGAGTAATATATATGCACACCTTAAACCCTACCTTATGAAGGTAGAGACGATGTTTCTGATAGACCTTCGACTTAAGAAAGCAAAATCACAACAGTTTTAAGAAAAAGATACGAAAGTGAAGATGCCATAGGAAAGAGACTTAGTAGCAACAACTAGATAAATAAGATAACTGAAATAAAAGAAAAAGCAGGCAGTAATAAAACTCAAAGAATAGAAAATACTTGACTATACTAGTACTATAGGTATGTGAAAGCAATACATATATGAAAAAGAAATATTAAATTATAGTACGCTCGGCTACTTACTAACCTACTACCCTAATACCCGATCTTCATACCTTTCTATCAAGGTCATGTCTTCGATAAGCTAAAAATGTCTCACGTCCTGCCTCATCACCTCAACCCAATACTTCTTTGGCATACTTCTACTTCTCCTTGGCCCAACCATAGCCAACCGCTCATACCCCCTCCCCTGCTAGGGCAACAGTGCATCTCCTCTTTACATGCCTGAACCATCCCAACTTCGTTATTTGTATCTTGTCCACTACAAAGACTACTCCTACATTATCCAGAATATCCTCATTCTTAATCATATCTCTCCTGGTATGCCCACACATTCATTTCAACATTCTCATTTTTGCTACTTTCATCTTCTAAATATGAGAGATCTTGTCTGGCCAAAGCTTCATCCCTTACAACATAGTGAATCTAATAACCACCTTGTAAAACTTACCTTTAAGCTTTGGTGTCACATTCTTAACTTACAAAATGACAAATGTGAGCCTCCATTTTATGTGCTCCGCTCCAATACGATGTGTAACATCATCATCAATCTCCTCATTACTTGGATTAAAGACCCAATATAATTAAAACTTCTTTTCGTAGGATGACTTATGTATCCAACCTCACTTTCATGTCATCCTCCTGAGTCACATCACTGAACTTTTGCTCCAAGTATTCTGTATTAGTCTTACTCAACCTGAAACCTTTAGACTCAAGTGTCTGCCTCTATACCTCCAATCTAGCATTAAACCTGCATCGTGTATCCTCAATCAACATTATGTCATTTGCAAATAACATGCGCCAAGATACCTCCCCTTAGATGTATCGCGTAAATTCATCCATCACCAAGGCAAATAAGAACAGGTTAAGAGTTGAGCCCTGATGGAACCCTATCATGACGGGTAAGTGTCTGGAGTACCCTTCTACTATCCTTACCCGAGTCTTGGCTCTGCCATACTTATCTTTAATCGCTTTGGTATATACAATAGGTAAACCCCTAGCCTCTAAATATTTCCACATGATTTCCCTTGGGACTTTATCGTAATATTTTTCTAGGTCGATAAACACCATATGTAAGCCCTCATTCTCTTCCTATACTACTCCATTGCTTTGCTAACAAGGTAAATGGCTTCTTTAGTCGATTGCCCTAGCATGAATCCGAACTAGGGGTGTTCAAAATCGAACCGAAAACCGAACCAAAACCGAAGCTTAATGGCTTATTGGTATCGGGTTAACGGCTTAACGGATGGGGAACGGATTGAAATTTTTTTATTAACGGCTTATCGGTTTTGGGGGCGGATTATTCAATTTTCTTCACTGAGTCACTAGTCCCACTCATAGGGACACCACCGGAAATAGAAGTCCAAACTCATATAATATATATATATATATTAAATATCAAAAACCCTTCCACAAGAACACTTGTTTAAGTTGCTGTCTATATTAATGCCTAATTCCTAAATACTCAGAACCCTTACGTACTATGCATCAGAAGATCCCAGTGGCTTAGCTTAGCTTATTCTCCCACCCTACAACAAGATTGTTTAAGCTGTTGTCTATGGTTCACCTATGCTTTTGTTTTTTTAAACTAATGCGTGTTGTCTATGTTTAATAGAAGAACAACAGTGCTGTGCCACAACTTTTTTCACTCTACAACACATGACACACTACATCATTCTTATGTAGGCGTTAACAGACATGTATCTCTGGACTAAATATGTAATTCCCTATTCTAAATTTGTATGTTAGGCGGTCAGCAAACAATTAATGCACGCAATATAGATTGAATTAGCCCGATAAACCGCCCGATACGAGCTAAACCGATACCAATCCGCCCGATATCTTATCGGGTGGCTAGCGGATAAATATATTTAAAAGCCGATAACCGTTAAGCCAAACCGTTAAGAATAATTAACCGCCCAATCTGCCCGATAAGCAGCCCTAATTCGAATTGATTCTCGAAAATAAACACACTTCTCCTTACCCCCATCTCTGTCGCCCACTCCCAACTTTCATAGTGTGGCTTAATAACTTGATATCTTTATAGCTGTTATAATTTTGAATGTCACCTTTGTTCTTGTACGACAAATCATCTCCACCTCCATTGTTGTTATGCTATTTAAGTATCCATGTGTATTGTTGCTTCATTTTTTAGGGTAATTGATGTAACTTGAGAATAAAAAACAAAAATTAAAGGAATTAAGAAACTAAGAAAAGGAGAGAGCAGAATTCATATTTGATAATTGATATATTTCCAAATGAGCTCAATATGATACATATATCTCCTTACTAGGAAGATGGACTCGAAAGTAAAGTGATAAAAACTAATGAACTTAAGTGTAAATGAGTAAAGGACGAAATTGTCAAACTCCTTAACTCTATAACAAACTTAACCACTTATTCTTTACTACTAATAAAGCCTAACGTACTACTTCTCGCAGCTATGCACAACTCAGATCATATCAGTACTCCCCCCCTGAAAAATTCCTTGACCTCAAGGAATGACAGCTGAAAATCTGACTTTCAATGCATTTGAATCTTCCCATGTTGCCTGGTCCTCTAGTAATTACTCCTATTAAGTTAATACCTGAACCATTGCTTTGTTACCCTTTTATACCATCATACGCTCTAGGATATGGACAGTAGGGGCTGGACAAGTCTAGAACTGGAGGGTGATTTATGGAGGTTGGAACTTCATAGCAGGGTTTAAGGAGGGAGACATGGAAGGTAGGATGTATAGGTAATTGGTGTGGCAAAGCTAGCTTGTAAGCAACATTACCAATCCTTTGGAGAATTTGATAGGGCCCATAGTATTTGGAAGAGAGTTTGTTGAAATGCCTGCTTGATAGAGATAGTTGCCTATAGGGTTGTATCTTCAAGTAAATCCGGTCCCCTACCTGGAATTGTCTATCAGTTCTATTTTTGTTTGTTTGATCTCTCATCCTCTGTTTTGACCTAGTCAAGTGGAACTTCAGCAGTTGCAATTTTAATTCCCTAGTAGTCAAACTCCTTTCCACATCTACTACCTCTGATTCACCTTGCATATATGGTAAATGTAATGGTGTAGGTTGTCCATACAAAGCTTCATATGGAGTTGTGGAAGGCAGTGTTGTACCACCATTCTGCAAAAGCTAAGTACTGAACCCAATCTTTAGGAGAATCAGAATAATAACACCTTAAATATGTGTCAAGACACCTATTAATAACCTCGGTCTAGCTATCATATTGAGGATGATAGGCAGTAGATGTGTTTAGGATCACCCCTTGCATTGCAAAAAGTTCCTGTCATAGCTTGCTAGTGAAGACTGGATCCATGTAACTAACAATATCTTCTGGCATTATTGCAACTTGAATATATGATCCATTAATAGTTTGGCAATATCTAAGGCAGAATAGGGGTGTGATAAGGCAACAAAATGGGCATACTTAGTCAGCCTATCTACTACCACCCATATGACCTATTTCCCTTTTGACTTAGGCAGCCCTTCAATGAAATCCATACTAAGGCTGCTCCAAGCTAGAAAAGGAATTTTTAGAGGTTGTGCTGACTTGTCATACGTGTTCTTCTCACAAGTATCACACCTTTTGACATAAGATTCCACAACTCCATTTATTCCCTTCCAGTAAAAAAAGAGCAGTCAACATCCTATAAGTGTGGTCAATCCCAGAGTGCCCCCCAATTACAGAGTCATGCCACAGTTGAATAATTTCTTTCCTTGATGCAGGATTTTTCCCCAACAACTAATCTTCCATTCTTCCTCAACTGTTGGTTGATATATGAGCACCCCTTCACTTCCTCAGTAGAATCTATAAGTTTATAAATTATTGCCTTCACTGCTGGATCAACATCCCAGCTATATTTGATAGCTTGCAAGAGGTATGTCCTCATAGTTGAAAGTGTGAGAGCAGCAATCTCCACTGCTGTAATTCTGGAAAGTGCATCATCAGCTTTGTTCTCCTGACCCTTTTTGTACTCGATTTCAAAATTAAATTGCATCAATTTTGTTATCCATTTGAGTTGTGTCCATATATGCAGCTTCTGATCCAAACGGAACTTAAGAGCCTTTTGATCAGTTTTGACAATGAAATGCTTACCAATCATATATTGACCCCACGTTGTAACTGCCATCACCAAAGCCAACAACTCCTTGTCATAAATAGACATATCCTGATGTTGTGGAGAAAGCCTCATACTGAGGTAGGAAACTAGATGCCCTTCTTGCATTATGACAACCCCAATACCTGCATCACATGCATCTATTTCCGCAACAAAGGTAAGATTGAAGTCTGGTAAAGCTAGCACTGGTGCAGAGATCAAAGCATTATTTAAGTTTTGGAAAGCCACAGTGGCATGGTCACCCCACTTGAACCTATATTTCTTCAGTAAGTCAGTTAATGGCTTGCTAATTTGTTCATAACGCTTAATGAATCTTCTGTAATAGCCTGCCAACCCTAGAAAACCCCTCAAGTGTTTAATAGTCACAGGTATTGGCCATTGTTGAATTGCTTGTATCTTCTTAGGGTCAGTGGAGACTCCCTTAGTAAAGATAAAATGAGTTAAGTACTCTATGCTAGTCACAACAAATTGGCGCTTTGATCTCAAGGCAAAGAGATGATGTTGTAACAAAAGTCTGAAGGTTACCTTCAGGTGTTCAGCATGCTTCTTCAAACTTTTTGCTGCAATGAGGATATCATCAAAAAACACCAACATAAACTTTCTCAGGTGCTCCTTAAAGACATGATTCATCAACCCCTGAAAACTAGATGGTGTATTTGTCAGGCCAAAAGGAATAACTAGGTACTCATAGTGACCTGAGTGTGTCCTAAAGGCAGTTTTAGGAACATCAGCAAGTGTCATCCTTATTTGATGATACCAGACCTAAGATCTATCTTGGAGTAAACCTATGACCCTCTCAACTTATACAACAACTCTTCAATGATAGGTATAGAGTATTAGTCTTTGATTGTGATCTGATTCAAGGCCATATAATCCACACACAATCTCCAATTTCCATCTTTCTTGCCCACAAAAACCACTGGAGAAGCAAAAAGACTGCAATTGTTTTGAATAAGTCCTTGAGACTGTAGTTCATGTACCATTTTTTCGATGACATCTTTTTGAACTGGATATTACCTATAGGGTCTGTTGTTAACTGTATTTTCCCCCTCTTTTAGTGGAATGTGATGATCAAATTGTCCTCTAAATGGAGGTAGTTCCTTAGGCTTTTGAAATACCTCTCTGTGCTCCTGCAAGACTTGCTGAATCTTAGCTGGTTCCTCATTCTTCTGCCTTACTTCATGTACTTCCTTGGAAGTTACCTTAACCATAAAAAGTTGCACATCCTCACAAGACACCTTCTGTAAGGAAGAAGAGTCTACCATCTTTAACTTGGGGGCCATACCCTTCAATGAAAAGAGCTACCCTTCAGACTCAAATTCATTGCCAACTTCTTAAATTTGAACATAATATCCCCTAAGTCACTGAGCCAATGTACCCCTAATACCATATCACATGTTCCTAAGGGTAGTAGTAAGAAATCAGCTCCGAAGACAGTGTTTTGTAGCAACCATTCCAAACCCTTACACACACCAGTGATAGGCACCTTATTACCATCTGCCAAGTTTGCATCTAGAAGATTGTAGGGATCTACTCTCCATCCCATTCGTTCCACCAATCCACTATCCATAAAGTTGTGTGTAAAACCAATGTCAATTAAAATGTTCAGTGGTGTGATCACCCGATAGGTCATCTTTAAATTTAATATCTATTTATGTGTTCTAAAACCTCAAATAGCACCATTCAACTTTCCTCGACTTGCGTGCGCAGTCCGTAAATATTTTTGGAGTATTTTTATGTGAAAATTTGATTAAAATGTAAAATGGAGCTTTAAAACTCATTTGAGTTGACTTTGGTTATTATTTTGAGAAAACGGACCCGGATAAGTGTTCTAATGATTTCAATAGCTCCGTATAGTGATTTTGTGCTTAAGAGCGTGTCCGAAAAATTATTTGAAAGTGTGTAGTTAAATTAGGCATGAAACAGCTAAGATAGAAATTTAAGTTTGTAAGTTTGACCGGAAAGTTGACTTTTTGATATCGGGGTCGGAATCCGATTCTGGAAATTAAATAGGTACGTTATGTCATTTATGACTTGCATGCAAAATTTTAGGTCAACCAGACTTGATTTTATAGGATTCGACATCGAATGTAGAAGTTAAAAATTCTTAAGTTTCATTAAGCTTGAATTGGGGTATGATTCATGGTTTTAGCGTTGCTTGATGTGATTTGAGGTTTTGACTAAGTTCGTATGATATTTTAGGACTTGTTAGTGTATTTGGTTGAGGATTCGTGAGTTTCGGATGGTTAATGGATCGAAATTTGGACTTAAACATATGTTGGAAATTTTGGCCTTCTGGTGATCTCGCACCCGCGGAATTTAGCTCACAGGTACGAGCTCGCAGAAGTGAGTTAGGCAAATGCAGAAGCGAGGATGGTCTGGCAAGGCAGTGTGCGCAGGTGCGGAGATTTCAGTGCATCTGCGAAGCCGTAGAAGCGGCTTTGTGATCGCAGAAACGCACAACTTCTTCGCAGAAGCGGACTAAATTCGCACAAGCATGAATAGCTGTAGAAGCGACATCTTCGCCGCAGAATCGGTTTAGTGAGACGCAGAAGTAAAAGCACTGGACAGATTACAAAACAGAGGGTTCCCATGATTTTTGTCATTTTGGACATTTCTAACAAGGTAGAGGTGATATTTTAGCGAGAATTCACGGGAAAACTTGAGGTAAGTCACTTGTGATCATTGTTAGTCAATAATATTGAATTATCATCGACTATTTCGACTAGATTACGTGTTTTTGAGGTGAAATTCTAGGATTTGGGCCTAGGGATTTAAAAATAAGATTTAGGGATTTGAAGGTCGAGTTGATGTCGGAATTTGGTAAAATTTGTATGGTTAGACTCGTGATTGAATGGGCTTTCGAATTTTATACTTTTTGTCGGATTCCAAGACGTGAGCCCCACTTTCGATTTTTGAATTGAATTTCGGATTTTGATTGAAAAATTTGTGTATTTTCATATAGGATTAGTTTTTATAATTCGTATTGAGTATATTGAATTGTTTGTGACTAGATTTGAGACATTCAGACAATAATTCGCGAGGCAAAGATTTATTAGAATCTTGAGTTAGTTGCAAAGCGAGGTGAGTGTCGTGGTTAACCTTGACTTGAGGGGGTAGGACTTGTTTGTGTATTTGCTACTTGATTTAATGTATGGGTACAACGTATATGTGAGGTGACAAGTACTTATACGTTGTGGTTGAGTCAAAGCATGCTGGGGGAATTTGTTTATTTTGAATAATTACCTATTTAATTAAGATATTCCTGCTTAAGTTTATTATTGATTATTTGATCATTATTCATGAAATTATTATCGATTTAATTATTGTGGAATATTGTGGAAGAGTGTAAAAGCACGAAAGGTAATGCTGTGCCATTTATATTATTTATATTATCCTTGTCATGGTGAGGAAGAGTTGAAAGCACGAAGGGTGATGCCGTGTCATTTTCAAAGAGTGTAAAAGCACGAAGGGTGATGTTGTGCCTGAAGAAAGTTAAATCACGATGGGTGATGTCGCGCCAGAAGAGAGAGTTAAAGCACGAAGGGTGATGTCGTGCCAATCTTATTATTTATTTATAAATTCATAGGAAGAATGAGATTAAAAGCACGGAGGATGGTGCCGTGTCATTCTCATATTATCAACTACTCATTTTATTGTTGATGAATTAATTGGCTGCTACGTGATATTTCTCCTGCTAAAATTTCTATATCATTCCCATTATATGTTTCCTCCCAAATTTATAAATTGTTAATTATTGTGTTATTGTTGCTTCGTATTTGTATATGCTTGTACTGGTTGTTTACGTACGTGTCTTGTCATAGCCTCGTCACTACTTCATCAAGGTTAGGCTCAACATTTACGGAGTATATAGGGTAGGTTGTACTCATACTATACTCTGTAATTCTTGTGCACATTTTGGAGTTGGTCCCAACGGCGTACCATAGACTGCTTGGATTCAGTTGCCCAGATGAGACTTGAGGTATAACTCCACAACGTCCACAGTTCTAAAGTCCCCTTCTATCTTATCTCACATATGTATTATCTTTCAAACTGCTTGAATTTTATTCAAACCTTTATTTGTATTATTCTAGAAGCTCGTGCACTTGTGACACCAGATTCGGGGATGTATTTGGATGATTCAGTTGTTATCGTCTTCCGCATTTTATTTCAGTAATTGACTTCCATTGAATTTGATTTGTTTAAAATGGTGAAGATTATTTTAACGTTGGCTTGCCTAAAAAGTGAAATGTTAGGCGTCATCACAGTCTTGAAGGTGGGAATTTCGGGTCTTGACAAGTTGGTATCAGAGCACTAGGTTACTTGGGTCTCACGAGTCACGATCAAGCTTAGTAGAGTCTGAAGGATCGGTACGAAGACGTCTGTATTTATTTTTCAGAGGCTATGAAGTTTAGGAACAATATCACTTCTTTCTTATTATGTCGTGTGATCTTATTCTATCATCGATGATTGAACCATTATATTCGTATTCTATCGCAGATGGTGAGAACACGTAATACATCTACCGAGGGACAGGGACCAGATCCCCCGGTGGCAACAATGATCAGGGGCAGGGTCCGAGGTCGAGGTCACGCCAGAGGCCGAGGTAGAGCTCAGTCTAGAGCTTGAGTAGCATCACATATTGTAAAACCTCAAGAGGATTTGAGAGCGGAGGTTCCAGTTCATATTGTACCTGTTGAACCAGTTCAGGTCCCAGAAGGATTCATAGCTACTCCAGTGTTTCAGGACGCTCTAGTCCATTTGGTTAGTCTTATGGAGGGCGTGGCCCAGAATGGTACATTTCCAGTGGCACCAACCGTCTCATAGGTTGGGGGAGGAGCACAAACTCCCACTACTCCCGCTCCAGAGCAGATGGCTCGCCAGTATCAGGCTCCAGTAGCCCTACCAGTTGGGGTAGTTCAGTCAGTTGTTACGGCACAGGCCGGTGATAGGTCCGCCATTTCTTCTGAGGCTTTATTGAGGTTGGACAAGTTTACTAAGCTCTTTTCAGTTCACTTCAGTGGTACACCTTCTGAGGACCTACAAGATTATCTTGACCACTACCATGGGGTGTTGCGGAACATGGGTATAGTTGAGACCAATGGGGTCGATTTTGCTGTATTTCAGATGACGGGTTCTGCCAAGAGGTGGTGGATAGATTATATGTTGACCAGACCAGCCGGGTCTCCTATATTGACTTGGAAACAGTTCTCACGATTATTTCTAGAGAAGTTCCTCCCTATCATATTGATATAGGATTACCGCAGGCAATTTGAACGTCTCCATCATGGCAGTATGACTGCTACTCAGTACGATACCCATTTTATGGATCTAGCCTACCATGCTCTCCTTTTACTTCCTACTGAAGGAGAGAGAGTGTGATGAGGTTTATTGATAGACTCACTCACTCTATCAGGCTTCAGATGGCCAAGAAGACTGACAGTGAGATTCCCTTTCAGGCGGATGCTAATGTTACTAGGAGGATCGAGATGGTTCTTGCACAGGAAAGAGGGCAGGGATTTGATAAGAGGCCTCGTTAGTTCGGTGGGTTCAGTGGTGCTTCATCTGGAGGAAGGGGTAATATTTGTAGAAGCCATCCTCCCAGGCCATTTTATTCAGCGCTCCAGGCATCCCACAGTACTTCAGGTGGTCGCGACCCCCATATATCTCATTCCGACCAGCTAACTTATAGTGCACCACCAGCTCCAATTAGTGCACCTCCGATCTAGAGTCATCAGAGTGGTTAGTTAGGTTTACATGGCCAGTTCCAGGGTCAGTAATCACAAAAGCCGAGATCCTATTATACTTGTGGTGATCCGAGGCACATTGCTAGATTTTACCCCAAGTCTCAGGGCAGCATGCAACAGCAGGTTTCTCGTGCTATGATTCCAGCACCAGTTGTTCCCCTACCCGCCCATCCAGCCAGGGGAAGGGGTCATACAGCTAGAGGTGGAGGTCATGTCATTAGAGGTAGAGGCTAGCCAGTTAGAGGTCTTCCTAGGGACTAAGTTCAGAGTGGTGGGGCCCAGCCCCAATTTTATGCTTTTCTAGCTAGGCCTGAGGCCGAGTCATATGATGTCGTGATCATAGGTATTATTCCAGTTTTTCATAGAGATACTTCAGTTCTATTTGATCCAGGATCTACTTATTCCTATGTGTCTTCCTATTTTGCTTCATATCTGGTTGTGCCTCGTGATTCTCTGAGTACTTTTGTGTGTGTGTCCATACTGGTGGGAGATTCTGTTGTGGTAGATCATGTCTATCATTCGTGTGTGGTTACTATTAGGAGTCTTTAGACTAGCATGGATCTTCTACTACTTGATATGGTAGATTTTGATGTCACATTGGGTATGGATTGGTTGTCACCTTATCATGCTATATTGGATTGTCACGCCAAAACGCTTACCTTAGCCATGTCGGGGTTGCCCCAATTAGAGTGGAAAGGGATTCCTGGCCATTCTACCAGTAGGGTTATCTCTTATGTGAAGGATCGACGTATGGTCGAGAAGGGTTGTCTAGCTTATTTGGCTCACATTCGCGATTCTAGTGTGGATGTTCCTTCTATGGATTCAGTCCCAGTTGTCCGTGAGTTTCTAGATGTATTTCCTGCAAAATTGCCGAGGATGGTACCCGATAGAGATATTGACTTTGGTATTGATTTGGCTCCGGGCACCCAGCCCATTCCTATTCCACCATACTGTATGGCCCCACCGGAGCTAAAGGAATTGAAGGAGCATTTATAGGACTTGCTTGATCAAGGATTAATTTGACCTAGCGTCTCACCCTGGGGTACACCAATGTCATTTGTAAAGAAGAAAGATGGTTCGATGCGGATGTGTATAGATTATCGGCAGTTGAACAAGGCTACTATCAAGAACAAGTATTTGTTGCCAATAATTGATGACTTATTCGATCAGCTTCATGGTGCCAAGGTGTTTTCAAAAATCGACTTTGAGGCCTGGTTAACATCAGTTGAAGATTAGGACATCTCATGTTCCTAAGATAGCTTTTCGGACTCGGTATGGACATTACGAATTCCTAGTTATGTCATTTGGGCTGACAAATGCCCCAACAACATGTATCGATTTGATGAATCAGGTGTTCAAGCCCTATTTAGATTCTTTTATGGTTGTATTCATTGATGATATCTTGATTGCTTCAAACTTTGAAAATAATCAGTTATATGCCAAATTTTCAAAATGTGAATTTTAGTTAGACTCTGTTGCCTTCTTGGGGCATGTTGTATTGGCAGAAGGCATAAAAGTGGATCCTAAGAAGATTGAGGCAGTTCAGAATTGGCCTAGACCTACTTCAGCTACAGAGATCCAGAGTTTTCTGGGTTTGGCAGTTTATTATCGCCGATTTGTGGAGGGGTTTTCATATATAGCATCTCCATTGACCAAATTGACCCATAAGGGTGCCACATTCAGATGGTCAGACGAGTGTGAGTTGAACTTTCAGAAGCTCAAGACTGCTTTGACTACGGCACCAGTATTGGTATTGCCCACAGGTTCGGGATTTTATATGGTGTATTGTGATGCATCTCGCATTGGGCTTGGTGCAGTATTAATGCAGGATGACAGAGTGATTACATATGCATCGCGGTAGTTGAAGGTTCATGAAAAGAATGACCTTGTTCATTAGTTAGAATTGGCAGCCATTGTTCATGCGTTGAAGATTTAGAGGCATTACCTTTACGGTGTCTCGTGTGAGGTATTCACTGATCATCATAGTCTACAGTATCTGTTCAAACAAAAGGATCTCAATTTGAGGCAGAGAAGATGGTTGGAGCTGTTGAAAGACTATGATATCACCATTTTGTATCATCCCGAAAAGGCCAATATGGTGGTCGATGCTTTGAATAGAAAGGCTGTGAGTCTGGGCAGCCTTGCGTATATTCCAGTTGGTGAAAGGCCATTAGCCGTAGATATTCAAACTTTGGCCATGCAGTTCGCGAGGTTAGATGTTTCAGAGTCTAGTCAGGTTCTAGATTGCACAATCGCTCTGTCTTCTTTATATGAGCGCATCAGAGAGCAGCAGTATGATGATCCTCATTTGCTTGTCCTTAAGCACATGGTGCGGCACGGTAGTGCCAAACATGTTGTTGTGGGGGAAGATGGAGTTCTGCAGATTGAGGGTCATATTTGTATGCCTAATATGGATGGGCTTCGTGAATTAATACTTGAGGAGACCCACAGTTCCCGATATTCTATTCATCCGGGTGCCGCCAAAATGTATCAAGATTTGCGGCAATATTATTGGTGGAGGGGAATAAAGAAGGATATAGTTACATATGTAGCTCGGTGTCTAAATTGTCAGCAAGTCAAGTACGAGCATTAGAGGCATGGTGGTTTGCTTCAGAAGTTAGAAATTCTTGAGTGGAAGTGAGAGTGTATCACTATGGATTTTGTTGTTGGGCTCCCACGGACTTAGAGGAAGTTCGATGCAGTATGGGTCATTGTGGACAGGTTGACATAGTCAGCACATTTCATTCCAGTAGCAGTTACCTATTCTTCAGAGCGGTTAGCTGAGATTTACATCCGCGAGATTGTCTGCCTTCACGGTGTGCCCGTGTCTATCATTTCTGATCGAGGTACGCAGTTCACCTCGCACTTTTGGAGGGTTGTACAATGTGAGTTAGGCATGCGGGTTGAGTTAAGTAAAATATTTCATCCACAGACAGATGAACAGTCAGAGCGCACTATTCAAATATTGGAGGATATGCTTCGTGCTTGTGTTATAGACTTTGGAGGTTTGTGGGATCAGTTTTTGACACTTGTGGAGTTTGCCTATAATAACAGCTACCAGTCTAGCAATCAGATGGCTCCGTATGAAGTATTATATGGGAGGCGATGTTGTTTGCCAGTTGGCTGGTTTGAACTGGGAGAGGCTTGGATGTTGGGTACCGATTCGGTACAGGATGCCTTGGATAAGGTCAAGGTTATTTAGGATCGACTTCGCACAGCTTAGTCTAGGCAAAAGAGTTATGCTAACCGTAAAGTTAGTGATGTTGCATTCATGGTTAGAGAAAGAGTATTGCTCCGTGTTTCACCTTTGTAGGGAGTAATGAGTTTCGGAAAGAAGGGCAAGTTGTTTTTAGGTATATAGGACCCTTTGAAATTCTTGAAAGGGTTGGTGAAGTAGCCTACAGACTTGCACTACCGCCTAGTTTATCAGCAGTTCATCCGATGTTCCATGTATCTATGTTCCAAAAATATCATGGTAATCCGTCTCATGTGTTAGATTTCAGCTCAGTCCAATTGGACAAGGATTTGACTTATGAGGATGAGCCGATAGCTATTTTAGCCCGGCAAGTCCGACAGTCGATTAAGGCAACTACCTGGGAGTCCGAGTCGGACATGCGGAGTAGATATCCACACTTTTTCACCAGCCCAAGTACTTTTCTAATTCCGTTCGAGGACGAACGTTTGTTTTAGAGGTGAAAAATATGATGACCCAATAGGTCATATTTAAATTTAATAATTATTTTTGTATTCTAAAACCTCAAATAGCACCAGTCATCTTTTCTCACCTTACGTGCGCAGTCCGTAAATTTTTCCGAAAAGTTTTTATGTGAAAAATTGATTAAAATGTGAAATGGAGCTTTAAAACTCATTTAAGTTGACTTCGGTCAAAATTTTGAGCAAACGGACCCGGATCAATGTTCTGATGATTCCAATAGCTCTGTATAATGATTTTAGACTTAGAAGCATGTCCGAAAAATTATTTAGAAGTCCGTAATTAAATTAGCCTTGAAACGACTAAGATAGAAATTTAAGTTTGGAAGTTTGACCAGGGAGGTGACTTTTTGATATGAGGGTCAGAATCTGATTCTGGAAAGTGAAATAGGTCTGTTATGTCATTTATGACCTGCGTGCAAAACTTGAGGTCAATTGGACTTGATTTGATAGGATTCAGCATCGAATATAGAAGTTGAAGATTTTTAAGTTTTATTAAGCTTGAATTGGGGTATGATTCGTGGTTTTAGCGTTGTTTGATGTGATTTGAGGTTTCGACTAAGTTCGTATTATGTTTTAGGACTTGTTAGTGTATTTGGTTGAGGATTCATGAGTTTCGGATGGTTAATGGATCCAAATTTGAACTTAAACATATGCTGGAAATTTTGGCCTTCTAGTGCAATCGCACCTGCGGAATTTAGCTCGCAGAAGCGAGTTGGGCAAGCGCAGAAGCGGGGAGGGGCTGGCAAGGCAGTGTGCGCAAGAGCGGAAATTGTTCCGCATCTGCGAAGCCACAGAAGCGGCTTTGTGATCGCAAAAGCGGACAACTTCTTCGCAGAAGCAGACTCAATTCCGCAGAAGCGTGAATAGCCACAGAAGCGCCTTAGTGAGCTGCAGAAGTGAAAGCACTGGACAAATTATAAAACATAGGGTTCCGACAATTTTTGTCATTTTGGACATTTCCAACACGAGTTGGGGCGATTTTTGAGCGAGAATTCACGGGAAAACTTGAGGTAAGTCACTTGCGATCATTGTTAGTCAATAATATTGAATTATCATCGAGTGTTTCCATTAGATTACGTGTTTTTGAGGTGAAATTCGAGGATTTGGGCCTAGGTATTTGAAAATAAGATTTGGGGATTTGTAGGTCGAGTTGATGCTGAAATTTGGTAAAATTTGTATGGTTAGACTCGTGGTTGAATGGGCTTTCGAATTTTGTAACTTTTGTCGGGTTCCGAGACGTGGGCCTCAATGTCGATTTTTGAATTGCATTTCAGATTTTGATTCAAAATTTTAGTATTTTCATATAAAATTAGTTTCTATAATTTGTATTGAGTATATCGAATTGTTTGTGACTAGATTTGAGGCATTAAGACAACAATTCACGAGGCAAACGTTAATTGGAATCTTGATGTCATGCCCCGACCTGGGAGTGAGACTGGCACCCGGTGCCTCAACTAACCTGGTGTACCAAATTGTGACTAAGGAACTCTGAACATATAATGTCATAACTTGGCCATGGGGCCACCTTGCAAGACAATTTGCGAAGGAAAATATAAAACTGAATGGAAACTAGCGCTGACTAAACATCAATATAAAGTTGGGCCGACAAGGCCGTCATAACTACTACAACTCACAAACCACCAAAATATACATACCAGGCCTACAAGCCCAACATAGTGCACTAACTGACAGGATATGTCTACAAGCCTCTAGTGATGGATATATTGTGACCGGAACATGGCCCAGACCTACCCATAACATATATACATACATACAGAAGATGTACACGAAAACCTAGACCTGATAACTCCGAAGGACGTGGAGCTTACCGATCAGGCTGAACTCTGGAAACACCTACTGAGGAGGTCTACCCGTCTGTC
>AWOL01S0024743.1:37852-53485 GCA_000715115.1 Nicotiana otophora | reverse complement strand
GGGGGGAAAAACATCATGATAGTAATTCCAACTTCTCACTTAATAATAAGTAGTGTTTCAAAATTTTTAGTTGAAACTTCACTATGATGGTTAGCAAACTATTTGAGACTGTTAAGGGTAAGGCCACAAATGTCACGGTGTTAGCTTTGACATTATAATAAGGAGAAAGTTATAAAGAATTATCTAAATAACCGTTGGACTCGAATATGTTATTCCCAACCAAATCTCAATTCAAATATGTTCTAACCATCTTAATCCAGTGTTTATTCTATTTTTGTTTTTTGGTTGTTGTATTGTTGGGGAAAAGTACCTTGGGTATGTTATGAGAGTTACACCTTTTCTAATAAACCTTTTTTTGTAGAGGTGCTTTTAACCAACTCTCATGTTGATTTCACTGACGAAGTACATTGATTCACTTTGATTATGATATGTTAATGGTATAATTATCATGACAAGGAAAAAGAAGAATACAACTTTTTTTTTTTGACAGAAGAAAAAACGTCAGTGGGAGAGAAAGAAAAAGGGCCTTGGTTTCCTGGAAATAATTATTTGTGACCCACAAACGCACTAGCAGCTAACCGTTGGTAAATAAAATACTAACATTAGCGCCATTATCAAGTAAATTTGACAAAAATTTCTATTTTTATATTTTTTAAAATTTGACAAAGATTCATAGTCAGTGCAGAATGAGTAGGAATATTATAATAAATTAGTTTGGTGAGAGTTTGATAATTATGTAGCTTTTGATGATATAATTGAGGTTTAATAAATAAATACAAAATCGATAAAGAATCTTTTCAAAAATTGCTATTGATATGTGACTCACCGAAACTAAAAATAAAAGATTCTACTATATTCTCTAATTTGGTTATTTAATTGATTTGACAATCTGTATAAGCTCATTTTATATACAAAATCCCCTAAATCTTGTATCGACCTAAAGATTTCTTTACTCTCTCTGAGCTTAAGCTCATTGAAAAATCCCATATAAACAACAAACCACCCAATTCAATTTGAAAACCAGCCACAACTTTTAAATAGTATAACCATAATATATGTCCATATACTTGCATGATTTATGAAAGGGACTTTCTCGTTCCTATACACTATTTGAAACATTATTAGAAAAAATGTTCATATTTTTTAATTTACCCGACCTAAACACGGTTTAGCTACAAAATATATACATTTGTTTAAACTAGAATTCTTTATGCGATAGTCTTCCTTATTTAGACGCGGGATTTTGGGATCGCTTAGAGATTTTATTGACGCAATCAACGCACCATAATCAAGGCAACATATTTGTAGAATCATTCTATTACACAGATTTTCACCGGTCATTATCGCACCATAATCAAGGCAACATATCTGTAGTATCCTTCTATTCTCTGATTTTCTCTGATTTTCCATAAACAAAGGTTTTGAACAAAATAATTGTAAACAATTAGCTACGATTGAATTGAATTTCGCGACATAATGTCAAAATTAGCAATAGTCGATGGGATAGCGTTGGGAGATATAAAGATTTTGATATTGACGGAATTATAGTCAATGACGATTCAAATTATAGTCAATTGAATTCCGCAATTGCAGAGTATCTAATGATAGATACCTCCGCAAAAATCATCGAAATCAAATACATTGTCAATGAACGTTATCCTCCAATGAAAATTCGGAGGTATATGGGAGTTCGAGTGTATATGGAGATGAAAAAAGAAAACAAAAACTTAGGAATGTGTTCGCTGTGTATAACAGTGCGTGATTTCGATTTGGAATGCAGTATGTCGAATGCGAGCATAATTGCATGTTTGCTCTATTTTCCAGTACTGATATTTTTTCAGTTTCAAGTGTTTTATAATTTTACTATAAATTATCTACAATTTTACTACATAACAAATGTAGTTCAACTATTATGTCTCTACAAGTATTCTGTCAAATACTGAACACATGAATATACAGAGGTCTGAATTGCTATAGTTTTAATTGAGTGCAAGTTCTTCTGATTATCGTAATACTAACGTGGTACAATTGTCAAGCAATTGTAACACAATTGGGGAAGTATCAGGAACAGTGAAGTTGATTGATATGCAAACATCTCCGGTAATTGTGGAATATGAAAGTATCATCATAATAGAACATACGTCAAGTGTAATTGAAGTAGGCCAAGTTTACCAAGACAAGCAAACAATTGTTAGTGATTGAAGCACTATTCTATCATGAATAAGTTTCAATTTAGGGTGAAAAGATCTAGTGCAAGAAGGTAGGAATATTTTATTTGTCAAATTCATATTGTGTATAGGTTGTAGTTTTGTTGTATATAAATTGTTTAAGATAAGTTTTTGTGCATAAACAACCTCGTATTTTGTAGCTACAATTTGCATAATATTTTTTGAATTATTTTTATTCTGTAGCTACTGCCTCGTATGTGTTTGGGACAATTGTACGTGGCACTTCAAGTCCACCAACATAAATGAATCAGCATTGTTCAAGGTTCGAAAATTCAACAGCTTGCACACATGCTCTTTGATGGACAACACATACATACAATGCAAACCTACTGCCATGGTAGTTGGCAGCATGGTGATGCCAAAATATGCGGATCCTAAGATAATATACACACCAAAAAACATACAAACTAACATGTTGTCGGATCATGGTGTGAACTTAACATACATGCAAGCTTGGAGAGCAAAGAAAAAGGCTTTGAAATTTTTGAGAGGTCATCCTGCTAACTCCTACAGTCGCTTGCCGAGTTATTTGTATACTCTGGAGAAGACTTATTCGGGGTCGGTAGTAAAATTATAGAAGACTGAAAGATGACTGTTTCTTGTTTGCATTTATTACACTTAGTACGTCCATCAAGGGTTGGGAGCATTATAGGCCAGTTGTAGTAGTTGATGGCACCTTCTTGAAGTCGGCATATAGGGGAATCATGCTAGCAACTAGCACAATGGATGCATTAGATAATGTAGATTAATTGTAAAAATATTGTTATAAAGTTGTTTTTGAGACTTTATTTTTTATATTCTCAAGTTTTATTATAGAAGTTGAATTTCTTTTTGCCACCTGTGTGATAGGTAGCATATTACCACTAGCATACGCCGTTGTTGATTCAGAAAATGACGCATCATGGAGGTAGTTTTTTGAGCAATTCAAACATGCATATGGTGAAAAACTAAATATGCGTATTGTTTCGGACCGGAATGAGAGTATCTTGAAGGCAACATCTACTGTTTATACCGGCATACCACATTATACTTGCATGTGGCATATTTGAAAAAATGTAAGGTCAAAGTTCAAGAAGGTCATCTAAAGTTAAGCAAATTGTATTTTGCTATGGCACGATCATACACGCTTGATGAATTTAATGAAAGAATGGCAAAGATTGAAGAGAACGACACACGTGTTAAAGCATACCTAAACGATATTGGCTATCACAGATGGTATCAGGTACATGCTACGGTGAACAGAACGTGGACGATGACATCAAACATTGTAGAGTCATTGAATACGGTAACCAAAGATGCAAGAGAGCTGCCCGTAGTAGAACTATTAGAGTACACGAGGACTCTTCTTGAACATTGGACTAATGAAAAGTTATTAAATGGAAATGGTACGTTTACATACCTTGAGAAAAAATACAACAAAGAGTTGGAGGACAACTGGACATTATCGCAGAAGATGAGAGTAAGCTAAAGCCAATAACATCAGATCATTGATTCCATCAAACTAAATATATACTGTTAATTGTAGAAAAGTTGTTGTATAATTGTAGTTATTTTATTTTGTATCTGTTGCTGATAACTTGTTGTGTGTTTGTAATGAAATGGTAGGTGAGGGCTTTAACAGATTACATCCATACTGTGATAGATGATGTGAAGCGCTTCATTGTTTGCCTTCAAAACAAGAGATGTAGTTGTGGACAATTCTAGCTTGATGAACTTCCTTGTGCACATGCTTTGGCGGCTTTGAGGCATAGGAACGAGTATTATGAAAACTATTGTTCTCCTTATTATACGAGGGAGAGCCTTCTGCAGACTTATGAAATACCAGTAGCCCCCTGCTTGAAGAAAGCAAATGAAATGTGCCACAACATATAGCTGAAGAAATTGTAAAGCCACATACCGGGAAAAGGCAGTTAGAGAGACCTCAAAAACAAAGATACAAACCATATGATGAAGTAAATACAAAAAAGTACTAGGTTTCATATGGCAACTGCGGACTAGGAGGGCATAACAAAAGATCTTGTAGGAATGCTCCCAAAAGGAAATAAAAATTAATACAGTTTAAAGTTTTTTTTACTAAGTACTGTTGATAATAATCTGTCCTTTAAGACATTTGAAGTTGTATTTGTTCTGTTCTGGAGAATTATAGTTGTGGTGTAATTGTGTTGCTAATTTGAATAAAGATTGTCTCATATAATGAATGTTTGCTAAACAGATTTCAACTCTTAATGCAATTGGTTTGTAGTTATTTTGTTCAAATACTGGGTTTATTTGTTACTTTCAGCCTTTCCTAACAACACTGCTAAATTTAATAGATTATGTATTTTTGTATAGTAATTGTAGAAATAATTGTAGTTATGCTATAAATAAATTATATAGTACCAATATCGATTTCAAGTACTAACAACTTTCAACTAAAATAAAACCCACATATATTTTCTATTATATGTAGTAGAATTCTGGACAAAATAACAAAACAAAAGGCAAAATAACTGTAGCACAAATCTTCTACAAATATATTGCAGCTGACTCTTTCTTAATAAATAATTTGTCTATAACTTTACTACAATCCAACTACATCTAAACACTTTAACTATAATTTTTATAAGGGCAGCTAATTCTTCTTTTTCTGGACTTGTATTCTCTCATTCACAGCTGGTGCACCTTTTCTTCTTGCTAATCTGCCAGTCACCTCACTTTCACTAATTGCACCAAGCTCTTACTTTTTCCTAGCATAATCCCAAAGGAGCGCTCCATAGCGTCGACGGTATTGATCAATATCAGAAAGGTCTTCCTTTGAAATCGATAACTCTCCAATGCTGACATATTCTGCAAATGCCGCCACATATACACTACAGTCACTGCAAAAAATAATAGGGGAAAAGTTTTAGCATTCAATGTTAAATACAATTAGTTAAATAGATAGAAGGAAAGCAGCACATACAGTGATCCTTCTTTTTTAAAGACATAGCAAGTGCAATTATTATGTAGTTTCAGTTTGAAATCTATAAATTGTATGCACTCAATAATATGAAAAAAATGTATAATCTAACCTCTTTGAAACCGTGTCGGTACCTAAAAATAACCACTTATTGAATTCTTCCAACAAGTCAGGATCAACATCGTCGCCAATAACCCCAGTAAATGGATGCTTGGCGTTAAAAATTAGAGGAGGTCCAACAAAAGTGCTTCCCCCAGAACTGAAATAAGGGAGAAAAGGGGATCTGGCATGCTTTCCAGGAACCCTTGTTCTTCCCTGATGCACAGGGGTTGCTTCATCTTCATTTATCTCTCCGAACTTAACAATCTGTGAGAAGTTTTCTGGAAGCTCAAAATCATCAAGTGTCAATGCTCTTTTTCCAGACCTGGAGTCATTGTCTGAATTACCTACATTGATGTAGTCGACTGGTTCACCTACAATATTTAAAACAAAAGAACAATATTTTATGTTGGTTGCATTATTTCTTTTGGGAAAACTGAAACTTATATGAAAGCTGTTATTTTTTTCCTACAATTATATTGTAACATATAATATCAGTAAAATCTTCATTGCAATCATCTCCTTGTTGTATATCATTTGCTTGTTGAATGGGAGATTGCAAAGGCATAGTCCCCTTCTCCTCATTTAAATGCCATCCTTGTATGCCAAGTTTTGCATCCTATTTTGGAGAGTCTACATGCATTGTTTCCTTCTCTGTTACAATAAATCTGTACAACTTAATAAAAGTGTAGATCATTTGTAATAAACAAAAACAACACTGTAGATAAATTATAGTTTAATTGTAGTTACTTTGTTTAAATTCTGTCCTGTAGCTCAGATGTAATATGTATTGTGAAATATGTAGATAAAATGTACCAAAATCATACCTGCAGTTTCTTCTTCCAATGCCCCTTGAAATTGGGAAGATAAGGCAATACCTACAAGAATATTCTCCTCATTTTTGAATGTCAGACATGTGCCCTGTATCCTAGAGAAAAATTGAAAATATAATATAGATTATTTGTTGGTATTTTAGGCTATATGTAGATATAATATAGATATAATGTAACGATCCGGCTGGTCGTTTTGAGATAATTAGCCCTAAACCCCTATTTATTGCTCCCTCTATTTCATTTTTGGATTTTGTGACTTGCCGGGAGGATTTGTCTTTGGTTTCGGAGTGAAATGGGACACATAGTCCCTAAAATGGAAGTTTAAGTTCTAGGAATTGGTCATAGGTTTAATTATATGAAGACGACTCCAGAATGGAGTTTCGACGATTCCAATAGCTTCGTAGGGTGATTTTGGTCTTAGGAGCGTTTCAGATGTGAAATTGGAGGTCCGTAGGTCATTTTATCGTCAATTGGCGAAAGTTGGAAAATTGGGTAATTTTTAGGAAGTTTGACCGGTAGTGAAATTTTTGATATCGAGGTTGGATTCCGATTCCGGAAGTTGGAGTAGGTCCATAAAGTCAATTATGACTTGTGTGCAAAATTTGAGGTCAATCGGACTTGATTTGATAGGTTTCGGCGTCGAATGTAGAAGTTTGAAGTTTTAAAGTTCATTAGGCTTGAATTGATGCACAATTCATATTTTTAGCTTTGTTTGATGTGAATTAAAGGCTCAACTAAGTCCGTATGATATTCTTGTTGGTATATTTGGTTGAGGTCCCGGGGGCCTCGGGTTATTTTCGGATAAAATATTAGACTTGGAGCATAGCTGAAGCTTTGCTGTGTCTGGTGTAATCGCACCTGCACATTTTGGGCCGCAGGTGCGGCACCACAGAAGCAGCCTTCGAGTCGAAGAAGCGGAATTGGGACTGTCCAGCTGAGCCCGCAGATGCGGTCATGGCCCCGCAGATGCGAGTTTGTAGAAGCGAGAAAATGTGCACAAATATGGAAGGTGCGCAGGCACGATGGTGAGTTCCGCACCTGCGGTTGCGCAGATGCAAGGGAGAAGACCGTAGAAGCGGAGGCCCAGCTCCAGTGGTTAACCGCAGAAGCGGTGCAGTTTTCGCAAAAGCGGGACCGCAAATGCGGTCAAGTGATCCGCAGAAGCGGAAGTCCTGGGCAGACTCTATTAATTCAAGGGTTCAAGATTATTATCATTTTGGACATTTTGAGCTCAGGTCTTGGCGATTTTTGATAGCATTTTCGAGAGATTTCTTGAGGTGAGTCCCTTCTTATTTTTGATCAATAATCTTATTTCCCCATTGACTTTTTCCCCTAGTTAGTGTGTATTTAAGGTGAAATTTGGGAGTTTGAGGCTAGGGATATGTAGAGTATAAATTGGGAATTTGAGTGGCGATTTGGTGTCAGAATTTGGTAAAAATGGTATGGTTGGACTTGTGGTCGAATGGGTGTTCGTAATTTGTGACTTTTACCCAATTCCGTGACATGGGCCTGAGTCGACTTTTTAGGGCGATTTTTTGATTCCTTTCTAAAGTCGTAGATTTATGATTTAAATTAGTTTCTTATAGTTGTATTTATGTTATGTAATTGCTTTTGGCTAGATTTGGGCCATTCAGAGTCAGAAAATTGAGGGAAAGGCATCCTTATCTATTGATTGAGCGAAATTTGAGGTAAGTGACTTGTCTAACTTTGTGTGGGGGAAATCCCCTTAGGATTTGGTACTGTTGTAAAAAATTGTGATATGTGAGCACCGTATGTGAGGTGACGAGTGCGTACACGGGCTAATTGTGGAAATTTTAGTTCTTGGTGAGTTGTCTTCTATTTAAATTCCTTAACTGAGTTGCCTGAGCATATGTAGTGATCATGATTAGCCTAGTATTGCATGTCTACGTGTCTTAACTTTTACTTGCAATTTGTGCAACATGCTTAGTTGAATTACCTGCTTCCCTTGATTTGAATTAAATCTTTAACTGTAAGATTTCTTGCTGTAAATTTGTTGTTCCTTCGGTTCGGTTATTTGCTGCATATTTACTTTGGGACTACGAGGCATTTACTTGGGAGATCCCCCTGTATTGCATATTTACTTTGGGACTACGAGGTGGTTACTCGGGAGATCCCCCTGTACTGCATATTTACTTTGGGACTACGAGGCGGTTCCTCGGGAGATTCCACTGTACTGTATATTTACTTTGGGACTACAAGACAGTTCCTCGGGAGATCCCCCTGTACTACATATTTACTTTGGGACTACGAGACGGATCCTCGGGAGATCCCCCTGTACTGCATATTTACTTTGGGACTACGAGGCGGTTCCTCGGGAGATCCCCCTGTCTTGCATATTTACATTTGGGACTACGAGGCGGTACCTCGGGAGTGCCTCTGTTGTTTACCTCTGTTTGCTGTGCTATTATTTTCTGAAGTTTCTCATTATTTAAATTCTCAGCTATTTCAAATATTATTATATCTTCTGCCTTACTTTTCTTTTAAACCAGTAGGGCCCTGACCTGACCTCGTCACTACTCTACCGAGGTTAGGCTTGGCACTTATTGGGTACCGTTGTGGTGTACTCATACTACACTCTGCACATCTTTTTGTGCAGATCCAGGTTCTTCCTACCAGGCCAGATACTAGTGAGGTGGACTGTACGTGGAGACTTCAAGGTATATCTGCCAGCGTCCGCAGACCTCAGAGTCCCCTTCTATCCTTATTATGTTGTCTCCCCTTATTCTCTTTAGACTTGATGTATAGAGACACTTAGTATTTTCTCTTAGAAGCTTGTGACTTATTTCCACCAGGTTTTGGGAGCTGTAATTATGGATTTGCAGTTTTATATTTATATATCATGTGTTGAGATCGGAGTTCTGTTTATTATTCATTTATTCCACAAATTGTTAGGCTTACCTAGTCTTAGAGACTAGGTGCCATCACGACATCCTATGGAGGGAAATTGGGATCGTGACAAGTTGGTATCAGAGCCCTAGGTTCATAGGTGTTATGAGTCACAAGAAGGTTTAGTAGAGTCTCGCAGATTGGTACAGAGACGTCTGTACTTATCTTCGGGAGGCTATGGAACTGTTAGGAAAAGTTTCACTTCATTTGATTCCTTATCGTGCGAGATTTTGACTTCGGACTCTAAACTTCTGTCTTTCTATTCTCTCACAGATGGTGAGGACACGTACATCTGGATCGGATGACCAGAAACCCGCGCCCCCTGCTAGAGCCGCGAAAGGTCAGGGCCGGGGTAGAGGCCGAGGACGTCCACATGGAGAAGGTAGAGCACCCGCACGAGGTACTACAGAGGAGCCACCAGTAGATCCGGTTGGAGGGAAGGCACCTGAGATGCCTGTTACTGCACCAGCCCTCCAGGAGACTCTAGCCCAGTTTCTAAGCATGTTTTGCACCTTGGCTCAGGCAGGATTGATACCGCTTGCTCCTGCCACATCTTAGGCCGGGGGAGGAGCACAGACTCCCATCGCCGGTACCCCAGAGCAGCGGGTTCAGGTAGACCAGAATCCAGAGATCATACCGATACAGCCGGTAGCTCCAGTTCAGCCCGAGGTTAGGGCAGCAGCTTCTGAGGCAGAGCAGCTTTGGCTCGAGAGGTACAAGAAGTACCACCCTCCTACTTTCAGTGGATTGGCGTAAGAGGATGCCCAGGGTTTTCTTGAGGTGTTCCACCATATCCTCCGCACTATAGGTGTTGCAGAGACTAGTGGGGTTTCTTTCACTACATTCCAACTTAGAGGAGAGGCCTATCAGTGTTTGCGCGCATACGAGTTGGATAGTCCAGTTGAGGAAGCTTCACTCACTTGGACTCAACTCTCAGATATGTTCTTGAGGGAGTATGTTCCCCAGTGTCGCAGAGATGCTTAGCGCACAGAGTTTGAGCTGTTGCGCTAGGATGCTATGACTGTGTCAGAGTATGCAGTTCGATTCAGTGATTTGGCTAGGCATGCACCAGCCTTGGTTGCTACTGTTCGAGAGCGGGTTCATCGATTTATTGAGGGGCTCAACCCCAGTATCAGATTGAGCATGGCTCGAGAGTTGGAGATAGATATTGCGTATCAACAAGTAGTGGGGATTGCTACGAGGTTAGAGGGCATGCTGACTCGGGATAGAGAGGAGAGAGAGGCCAAGAGGTCTAGAGAGTTTGGCACTTATAGTGGTACTCGTGCCCCATCTACAGCTCATCAGGGCAGAGGTTATATGGGTCGCCCTGTTCATTTATCCCTTCCAGCCTCCAGCGGTGCTCCGGCCACTACTAGGCCACATGAGCCTTATTATACACCGCCAGTGTCTAGTATGCCTTCTGTACGAGGTGCTTCCAGTGGTCAGTCTAGTCTATCAGGCCCGGGCCAGTCGCAACAGTCACGTCCTATGAGAGCTTTTTTTGAGTGTGGTGACACTCGTCATTTGGTGAGGGATTACCCCAAATTCAGGAGGGGTGCACCTCCACAGATTTCTCAGGCACCGCGTTCTCCACTAGGTCCTCAGGCTATGGTTACAGCACCGGCTACTGCCCTACCTGCACAGCTAGCTAGAGGTGGTGGTTGGACAGGTAGAGGTCATCCTAGAGGGGGAGCCAGGCCAGATATTATGCCCTTCATGTCAGGACAGAGGCATTTGCATCAGATTATGTTATTACAGGTACTGTTCTGGTCTGTCATAGAGATGCATCAGTCTTATTTGATCCAGTCTCCACTTATTCCTATGTGTCATCTTATTTTGCTTCGCATTTGGGTGTATCCCGTGATTCTCTGAGTTCACCTGTTTATGTATCTACACCCGTGGGTGATTTTATTGTTGTTGACCATGTGTATCAGTCGTGTTTGATTGTTCTTAGTGGTTTTGAGACTAGAGCCGATTAATTATTGCTAAGTATGGTGGAGTTTGATGTTATTTTGGGTATGGACTGGTTTTCACCCTATCACACTATCCTTGATTGTCACTCCAAGACGGTGACGTTGGCTATGCCAGGTCTACCGCGGATAGAGTGGAGAGGTACCTTAGATCATGTTCCTAGCGGGGTTGTCTCATTTCTTAAGGCTCAGCGAATGGTTGGGAAGGGGGTGATGCGTATCTGGCCTATGTGAGAGATGTTAGAGTTGATACTCCTACCATCGAGTCAGTTTCAGTAGTGAGGGATTTTGCAGACGTATTTCCAGCAGATCTTTCGGGCACGCCGCCCAACAGAGATATTGACTTTGGTATTGATTTGTTACCGGGCACTCAGCCCATTTCTATTCCACCTTATCAGATGGCCCCAGCAGAGTTGAAAGAATTAAAGGAATAATTGCAAGAGTTGCTCGATAAGGGCTTCATTCGGCCCAGTGTGTCGCCTTGGGGTGCTCCTGTCTTGTTTGTAAAGAAGAAGGATGGTTCTATGCGAATGTGTATTGATTATCGCCAGTTGAACAAGGTTACAGTGAAGAACATGTATCCATTACCACGTATTGATGACCTATTTGATCAGCTTCAGGGTGCCAGTGTGTTCTCTAAGATCGACTTGCATTCAGGCTATCATCAGTTGAAGATTCGGGAGCCAAATATCTCGAAGACTGCTTTCAGAACTCGGTATGGTCATTACGATTTCCTTGTGATGTCTTTTGGGCCGACCAATGCCCAGCAGTATTAATGCACTTGATGAACAGTGTATTTCAGCCTTATCTTGACTCTTTCATCATTGTGTTTATTGATGACATTTTGGTGTACTCTCGGAGTTGGGAGGATCATGAGAAGCACCTGAGGACTGTGCTTCAGACCTTGAGAGAGAAGAAATTATATGCAAAATCTTTCAAGTATGAATTCTGGATAGATTCAGTGGCATTTTTGGGTCATGTAGTATCGAGTGAGGGGATCAAGGTAGATCCGAAGAAGATTAAAGCAGTGTATAGTTGGCCCAAACCATCCTCAGCTACGGAGATCCAGAGTTTTCTTGGCTTGGTGGGGTATTACTGTCGATTTGAAGAGGGTTTCTCGTCTATTGCAGCACCTATGACCAGATTGACCCAGAAGGATACTCCGTTCAGGTGGACCGGGGAGAGTGAGGAGAGCTTTCAAAAGCTCAATACTGCTTTGACTACAACCCCAGTGTTGGTGTTGCCTACTGGTTCAGGGTCTTATACGGTATATTATGATGCGTCGCGCATTGGTCTCGGCGAGGTGTTGATGCAGGACAATAGGGTGATTACCTACATGTCTAGACAGCTGAAGGTACATGAGAAGAACTATCCTGTTCACGACCTCGAGTTAGCAGCTATTGTTCATGCCTTGAAGATCTAGCGGCACTATTTGTATGGTGTCCCTTGTGAGGTTTTCACTGATCACCGGAGTCTACAACATCTGTTTAAATAGAAAGATCTTAACTTGCGGCAGCGGAGATGGTTGGAGCTGCTTAAGGATTATGACATCACCATCCTCTATCATCCCGGGAAGGCCAATGTTGTGGCCAATGCCTTGAGTCGCAAGGCGGAGAGTTTGGGCAGTTTAGTATATCTACCAGTAGCAGAGAGGCCTTTAGCCTGGATGTTCAGGCCTTGGCCAACCAATTTGTCAGTTTGGATGTTTTCGAGCCGAGCAGAGTTTTGGCTTATGTGGTTTCTCAATCTACTCTCTATGATCGTATCAGGGAGCGTCAGTATGATGACCCCCATCTGCTCGTCCTTAAGGACACGGTTCAGCACGGTGATGCCAAGGAGGTCATTATTGGAGATGACGGTGTATTATGGATGCATGACAAGTTATGTGTGCCTAATGTAGATGGGTTGCGTGAGTTGATCCTCTAGGAGGCTCACAGTTCGCGGTACTCCATTCACCCAGGTGCCGCAAAGATGTATCAGGATTTGAGGCAGCACTATTGGTGGATGCGGATGAAGAAGGACATAGTGGAATATGTGACTCGGTGCTTAAATTGTCAATAGGTGAAGTATGAGCATCAACGACCGGGTGGGTTGCTTCAGAAGTTAGAGATTCCAGAGTGGAAATAGGAGTGGATCACTGTGGATTTCGTTGTTAGGCTCTCACAGACTCAAAGGAAGTTCGATGCAGTTTGGGTGATTGTGGATAGATTGACCAAGTCAGCTCATTTCATTCCTGTGGTTACTACTTACTCTTCGGAGCAGCTGGCTCAGGTTTATATTCGCGAGATTGTCAGGCTTCATGGCATACCATTATCTATCATCTCCGATCGGGGTACGAAGTTTACATCACGGTTCTGGAGAGCCGTACAGTGTGAGTTGGGTACTCGTGTGGAGTTGAGTACAACATTTCACCCTCAGACGGACGGACAGTCCGAGCACACTATTCAGATATTGGAGGATATGCTTCGTGCGTGTGTGATTGATTTTGGGGGTGCTTGGGATCAGTTCTTGCCACTTGCAGATTTTTCCTACAACAACAGTTATCAGTCGAGCATTCAGATGGTGCCGTACAAGGCTTTGTATGGTAGACAATGCCGGTCTCCAGACGGGCGAGGCTAGGCTATTGGGTACAGACTTGGTTGAGGATTCCTTGGAGAAAGTTAAATTGATTCAGGATCGACTTCGTACAACCCAGTCTAGGCAAAAGAGTTATGCGGATCGGAAGGTTCGCGACGTTGCATTCATGGTTGGGGAGCAGTTCTTGCTCCGGGTTTCGCCCATGAAGTATGAGGTTCGGAAAGAAGGGCAAGTTGAGCCCTAGGTATATCAGGCTTTTTGAGACTCTTGAGAGGATAGGAGAGGTGGCTTACAGACTTGCACTACCACCTAGTCTCTCTGCAGTTCATTTAGTATTCCATGTTTCCATGCTTCGAAAGTATCACGACTATCTGTCTCACGTGTTAGACTTCAGCTCCGTCCAGTTAGACAAGGATCTATCTTATGTTGAGGAGCTAGTGGCCATTTTGGATAAGCAGGTCTGAAAGTTGAGGTCAAAGAACATCACGTCTGTGAAGGTTCAGTGGAGGGGTCATCCGGTCGAGAAGGCGACTTGGGAGACCGAGCATGATATGTGCAGCCGTTATCCTCATCTTTTCACCACTTCAGGTATGTCTCTATACTCATTCGAGGACAAACGTTTGTTTTAAGAGGGGGAGGATGTAACGACCCGGCTGGTCGTTTTGAGAGAATTATCCCCGAACCCCTATTTATTTCTCACTCTATTTCATTTTTGGGTTTTGTCACTTGCCGGGAGGATTTGTCTTTGGTTTCTGAGTGAAATGGGACACATAGTCCCTAAAATGGAAGTCTAAGTTCTAGGAATTGGTTGGAGGTTGAATTGTGTGAAGACAACTCTGTAATAGAGTTTCGCCGGTTCCAATAGCTTTGTAGGGTGATTTTGGTCTTAGGAGCACGTTCGGATGTGGAATTGGAGGTCCGTAGGTCATTTTAGCGTCAATTGGCGAAAGTTGGAAAATTGGGTGATTTTTGGGAAGATTGAATGGTAGTGGACTTTTTGATATCAGGGTTAGATTTCGATTCCGGAAGTTGGAGTAGGTCCGTAATGTCAATTATGACTTGTGTGCAAAATTTGAGGTCAATCGGACTTGATTTGATAGGTTTCGGCATCGAATGTATAAGTTTGAAGTTTAAACTTCATTAGGCTTGAATCGATGTGCAATTCGTGTTTTAGCATTGTTTGATGTGATTTAAAGGCTCGACTAGGTCTATATGATATTTTAGGACTTGTTGGTATATTTGGTTGAGGTTCCAGGTGTTACGCCCTACAGTATTACATTACGTTGATGTTATGCTCTGCAGTATTATATTACGACGATGTTACACCCTATAGAATTATACGTGAAATTGTCGTAAGATAATTGACCTCAGTTCAAGGACAAGATTATTTGGAGATTATAAGCATTATGCTATTTTAAACAGGTGATGAGTTAATTTGTGAAGGAGAAAGGGTAAGCAAATCGAAGGAAATGAGTTTCGTCGAAGTTTGGCATTTTGAGATAAATACGGTCCAAGCTACAATACCCCATATTTATGGGCTAGTGCCATACAAGGTACCGCATGATCATGATGGTATGATGTAGAAAATGTGTTAAAAATGAGTAGTATTTTAAGTGATTTGAGATAATTCTTAATTGTATGGGTAATTGGTTGAGGATTAATAAGTTGATTAGGGAAAGAAGTGAATTTTTGGACAAATGTAACACCCCCCCAACGTGGCAGCCCAAAGAGGCATTTATAATGAGTCTTAACTCACAAAACAAGGTGGCATGTTAGGGGCCTTTAGGCCAAAGCTTAGTCATCACTTAGTGGCCCCCACACCCCCCAAAGTTTAAAACATCCCTCTAAATCACTTAAAGAGATGGAATATCTCTACAATATGAGGGATTAAGACTTCAACCAATTCCTACAAGGATTCCAACGTTAGCAACGTGAATCTAACGAGATTTCTTGAAACAAAAATTCATGTAGCAGTAACGTGAATTTCTTGAAACAAAAATTCCAACGAGATTTCTTAGCACCTTAGCAACGTGAGATTTTGTAATTTTAAGGGAGTACGGTGCATTCTTTCTCAAGAATAT
>AWOL01S0024743.1:4812-35231 GCA_000715115.1 Nicotiana otophora | reverse complement strand
GGCAACCTCTGATCAGATGGTAAGCTATATACCGAGCCTACTGTGGCCGAGCGCCTATGAGCGAGCCCAATTGACCGAGATACATAGCCTAGTATGGACGAGCGCCTATGAGTGAGCCTACTACGGCAGAGCAGTTGTATATATACCAAGCCTTATAAGGCCGGACAACTATTTTACTTACTATATTGGGAGAGTTGAGTCAGTATCAGCAGGTGAACATATCTTCAGATTATCTTTGACTCCCAGTTACTTTCAGTTATTATATTATCAGTTATGTTTCAGCTTTCAGTATATTGCCTTACATACTCGGTACATTATTTTGTACTGACGTCCCTTTACTGGAGGCGCTGCATTTGATGCGTGCAGGTTCAGACAGACAGACGAGTAGACCTCCTCATTAGGTGTTGCCCGAGTTCAGCTTGATCGGTAAGCTCCATGCCCTTCGGAGTTGTCGGGTCTAGAGTTTTACGTACATCTTCTGTATATATGTATATATATGTTATGGATAGGTCGGGGCCCGGTTTCGATCACAGTACATCAATCAGTAGAGGCTTGTAGACATATCCTGTCAGTTAGTGCAGTATGTTGGGCTTGTAGGCCTTGTATGTATATTTTGTTGGTTTGTCAGCTATAGTAGTTATGGCGGCCTTGTCGGACCATTTGTATATTGATGTTTAGTCAGCGTTAGCTTCCGTTAAGTTTTATATTTTGCTTCGCAAATTGTCTTGCCATGTGGCCATGGACAAAGTATGACATTATATGTTCAGAGTCCCTTAGTCGCATGTTGGTACGCAAGGATAGGTGAGGCACCGGGTGCTGGTCTCGCCCCCCAGGTTCGGGGCATGAAAAAAGTGGTATCAGAGCAGTTCTGTCCTAGGGAGTCTACAAGCCGTGTCTAGTAGAGTCTTGTTTATGGGTGTGTTGTGCACCAGACTTATAAGCAGGAGGCTACAGGGCATTTAGGACTATCACTCTTTCTTCTTAATCTAGATCGTGTGGTAGAGCTCAGTTGTAAGAATTCAATTTTCTAAACTCTATCTTATTCATAATACGATGATGCCTACATCCAGAAAGACGGTTGGTAAGATATTGCAGGTGGCTGTGAAAGAGTTGAGTCAGTGGAACTCGATTTTGCATGATGATTATGATGAGTAAATGTAAGGTCTTCAGTAGATCATGTGTGTACTAAGACGTGCAAGCCTCTTGATAAGGAGCCTTAAGGAAAAGAATATCTATCCACCCATATGGTGAAAGGCAATGAGAGATTTAGAAGATAGATACAAGCTTCAACAAGTAAAAGGAGCAAGATGAGATGGGTACGAGGTACCCAGTTAATGAAGATTATCGGTATTTTCAACTCCGGCAGAAAAATATAAGCATTGTGAGTTACCTTCAACAGTAGCAGAGGTATGTACAATCAGCCACACCCATCTCAGTTATGCCTTATGGAAACTAACAGGTGTAGTTTAAGAGAAGGACAGGATATCAGGATCTGGTTGGGGGTTAGATTAACCTAAAATGGTGGATGGATTGTTAGTGTTAGTTGACATTTCCAAGGCTTAGTTAGTGCAAACCTGGTAATAGATCTCCTTGTGAGACACCCAGATGGTGCACTCTAAAATAGAACAGCTAGATATGAGTACTACAAAGATAGGCACTGGAAGCGTTGAAGGGATAAATATTACCTTAGTGTGGCTCCCGTCCCTAGTAAAGAAAGAATGTTAGGCAATTGGAAGAGCCAATGGATGGAGCAAGGAGAGCTTTTGCTTATTTTGTTTGAGTTTTCAGAATAAAGTGATAGACATAGATGTTAGGGGGAAATAAGAAGAGAGTTAATGAACTTGAGTAAGATGTGATACATGGACGACAACGGTAGATCAACAGATGACAGTATTACAAAGTCTATAGTCAAGTGAAGGAAAAGACGAGAGAGGCCTTGAGACAACAAAAGAGTATAGGCCATAAAGTCATATCCTCATTTCGAGAAATAAGTTTGTGACTCCAACGCGACTACCGGAAGGAAAAGTTAGACCCCAGAGTAGTAGAAATCAGTATGGGCTGGTGAACAAGATAAACTAAACATGAATTAGGGACTAAATGATTTGATAATGGTCGACGTCATGAGAATTTTAGATTTTGTTCCGGTGATAATAGAATGGAAAACAGAAGAAGATTCATGAGAAATTTAGAGAATGGTCATTCAGGAAGACGCTTCCCTAAAGCAAGCAATATGAGCAAAGTTCAGCTTAAGGGACTGTATGTGCCAGTTATACTAAGTGTCACTCTCGCGAGTAAGGAAATTTATTATCCTTGGTACAGAAGGATTACCGCGAGGCGAGTAAGGGTCATCGATGGTGTGAAAAGACGCCAAAGATGAAGAGGTAAAACATCTATAGGTAGATCGTCGTAGCTCTAAAATCTTACTACTTCCCCAAAGGGGGGAATATGGAGTGATGTGGCATTAAGTCAGAATTAAGTGGTTCTAGTAACTATGGAATGGTAAAGGAAGAATGCGATAAAAAAATGAGAAAGGGATGATATTGCACTTATTCAAATCCTACAGATATGCTACGATTCCAAAATATTATGCAAACACGCAGTCAAAGAAAGGAAGTAAGGGTTCCTGCCCGGGATGTTTTTGATAAATAAGGAGCCAGTGCGAAGGTAAGTTAAGACAAAAGGAATAACCCAAGAAAGATTACGTGGAATATTGATATGAGAATGGGCCAAAGAGTAGTTAGCAGTTGACTCAGGAAGAGCCTAGTTATGGCTAGACAGGTGGTTACAGGTGAATCAGCAGATCATGCAAGATAAACATAGTAAAACCCAATATAGTGAATTCTGTCTCGCAGATATGACATTGTAACCTTGAGAAATATTAAGATAGGAGTTGGAGTAGTTAAAGGTACCGTATGAGTGTTACGGAGGAAAAAGAGAGTGCCACTGGGAAGCCAATCAAAATATCAGCTCAGAAGTAACCATACGAGCACAAAGGCATGAAGGTAAGTAAGTAAGGATAATTACAAGTAAGAAAGAACATCAAAAATTCCGCCGGGTAAACGATGTAATAAGCTCACAACCTTGCAATAATCGGAGGGTCCTCCCTAAGTACTACAATGAAAGACTAGCTGAGGAAGTAAGGAAGTAGGCCTCGACCTAAGCTCAGTGACCTAAAGAGGAAGTGATCTTATAACAACAGTCTCACAACAACGTTGTATGCACTCCATAAGAAAGTGGCACCTACCGTGGCTAACGGACAGGAAATAAAAATCAGAAGTGATATTCAAGATCATATGAGTGGTATGGAATTCCAATATGTATTGGCACTGAGATAAGTTAAGTATGCACGCAACAAAGGGGCATAAAGACCAGGAAAAGTAACTACCTACATTTAAAGAAAGCTGAGAAGGGACGAAAGGAATTATTCGATCCAGAGTTAGTTACGTCTTGAACGCACTTACGATTTCGGAATATTACCCATGCATCATATATATTGACATTCATACAGCCGTAGAAGACTCCAGTATAAGTTAAAAGAAAGAATTGAGCCCAGGGTATAAACAACAGATTGAATTGTTAGAAGATTGTATCATGGATATTCTATAGCGCCAATGGAAGGCTAAAGTAATAACTAATACCATGAGTCGCAAATCAGGAGATAGCTTAAGCCTACATAAAGGTTGATCTGAGGAAAGAGGAAACTAAAGAGTTACACCAACTAAGTAAATCAGGAGTTGGATTATTAAACCCAAAAAATTATGGACATAGTGATTGTGAACATTGCAGGACCACTCTTAATATCAGAGGTATAATAGAGACAATACAGTAGCCATATTCTATAACGAGCCTACGAAAAAGCCAGTTAGAAGAAGTACCAGCCTCATAAGAAGTCAGTAGGAAGCTCCCACTGGATTGTATATGCACCAAAGGTGCAAGTATTATAATAGAGCTTCAAGTTGTGGATGTGAATTATACCTATGTGGAAGGAAGGTTATGAAAGAGATAAAAGATGTGATAATAGTCCATACTTCAGATAGAAGGTTAGCAGCGCTGGGATTCAGTATCCAGAAATGATAGTGGCGTCGTCAGTGGCATACCTTCTAATCGATGATTTCTAGGTATCGAGAGGTCCATTTAAAGAGTAAAAAAAGAATTAGAGACGATGTGATGTCTCGCTTGATGTTCTAAAATAACACAAGAAATCTGTGGTGCAAGCAAGTTGAAGGAAGGTTGCGAGAAGTATAAATAAATATGTATAGGTCGCAAGCTAAAGTATGGTAAAGGGACAAGATTTAGAAAGACAGGAGTACGGGTAAGAAAGGGTGAGTGAGAAGGTGACGAGAATGGACTCAAAGGAGTCTAAGACTAGTAGCATTTAGAAGAGATGGAATGCTGCCCTGGTAGTAAAATGAAGGTGTAATTGTGTTAGATGAAGGATGGCATTTGGGCCTGCGATTGAGTACTTATTTCATGAATTGTATAGGATTAAAATACCCATGTAAGGTAAATCATATTGGGATGCTATGAAATACGATTATGGAAGTATAGTATCGTATCGCCCCCAGGTGGGTCAGGAAATCACTTCAAATACTCCCCGATGAGACGTAAGCCCTAGTGATTACGTAAGAGGTTTCAAGTTATCAGTGGTAGATTGTAGATCAATATTGAGGTGAATCAACAATGGATGGACAAAAGTCACAAAGTATGAGATGAGATTAGGCCGTCATTCTTAAGATGAATAGTAATGAGGAAGCATTAAAGGACATAGATTTATACTTATGGGATAAGCAACGAAAATAACCTGGAGTTTGGTAGCAGACCTCAGTAACGATAAATCAAAGTAAGAGTTATGGTATAGTATGACCTACCTAGATGCAGTAAAGTCATACGGATGGAAAAACAGATCTATGAAATGAGATACAACAATATTCGTAAGTTTAACAAAGTACCGAGCGAAGAACTTCAATATACCTATAGATGCCCAGAGGGACATCTTATTAAGCTCTGTATATGTTTACAAAGTGAGGCCTAGATATTGGCTAAAAGATGGAGGAAAACAAAGGGGAGAAAAGAGTCGCATAAGCGCACTTACAAAGTCAGAGTCGTACATGCTGCATGATAAAAAGTAGAACAGTTACAAGATTGGAAGGATTCTGACCACGAGTCGTGGTGTGAGAAAGAGGCCTAAAAGGGGGAATGCCCTGGACTTTGGAGTTATTCAAAGAACAGTTGCCTAAATAGAAAGTAGAATATTAAAGTATTCGCAAGGGCTATGGGTTATGAGAATGATAAGTGAATCAGTCAACATTCGAGGACGAATGTTCCAAAGGGGGGAATGATGTTACGCCCTACAGTATTACATTACGATGATGTTACACTCCGCAGTATTATATTACGACGATGTTACACCCTATAGTATTATACGTGAAATTATCGTAAGATAATTGACCTCAGTTCAAGGACAAGATTATTTGGAGATTATAAGCATTATGCTATTTCAAACACGTGATGAGTAAATTCATGAAAAAGAAAAGGTAAGCAAATCGAAGGAAATGAGTTTCGTCGAAGTTTGGCATTTTGAGATAAAATACGGTCCAAGCTACAATACCTGATATTTAGGAACTAGTGCCATACAAGGTACCACATGACCATGATGGTATAATGTATAATGTGTGTTAAAAATGAGTAGTATTTTAAGTAATTTGAGATAATTCTTAATTATGTGGGTAATTGATTAATTATTGGATTAGTGGGGGATTCAAAAGTTGATTAGGGAAAGGAGCGAATTTTTGGATAAATGTAACACCCCCCCAACGTGGCGGCCCAAAGAGGCATTTATAATGAGTCTTAACTCACAAAACAAGGTGGCATGTTAGGGGCCTTTAGGCCAAAGCTTAGTCATCACTTAGTGGGGCCCATACCCCCAAAGTTTAAAACATCCCTCTAAATCACTTAAAGATATGGAATATCTCTACAGTATAAGGGATTAAGACTTCAACAAATTCATACAAGGATTCCAACATTAGCAACGTGAATCCAACGAGATTTCTTGAAACAAAAACTCATGTAGCAGTAATGTGAATTTCTTGAAACAAAAATTCCAACGATATTTCTTAGCACCTTAGCAACGTGAGATTTTGCAATTTTTAGGGAGTACGGTGCAATCTTTCTCAAGAATATCATATGGATTTTCCCCTACTTCGATCTGCCGTTACGTGTTGTCGCAGTCAACGAGTGTTAAAGGGATTGTCAAGAGAATCAGCTTAGATATATTAAGGCTAAGCCCTTCCTTCATTTTGGCATGATCTCGTAATTACATGTGTTTGATAACGAGACATAAAGAGAAATTCATACTCCTAAATTTATATACATTATCCTAGTCTCATAAATTACAATATTCTCCTTATCGGGACTTCATATTTAATTGAGTATTGTCTTCTTCTAGTCAAGAGAGAAGAGAGCCTATATATACAGTATTACAGTATTTTCATTACCATCGAGCTATAAACGATGGGCAGGCCCCTATTGGGCAACATCTGATCAGATGGTAAGTTATATACCAAGCCTACTATGGCCGAGCGCATATGAGCGAGCCCAGTTGGCCGAGATATAGAGCCTAGTATAGCCGAGCACCTATGAGCGAGCCTACTACAATAGAGCAGTTATATATATACCGAGCCTTATAAGGCCGGACATCTATTTTACTTACTATATTGACAGAGTTGAGTTAGTATCAGTAGGTGAGCATATCTTTAGATTATCTTTGACTCCCAGTTACTTTCAATTATTATATTATCAGTTCAGTTTCAGCTTTCAGTCTATTGCCTTACATACTCGGTACATTATTTCGTACTGACGTCCCTTTACTGGGGGCGCTGCATTTTATGCGTGCAGGTTCAGACAGATAGACGGGTAGACCTCCTCATTACGTGTTGCCCGAGTTCAGCTTGATCGCTAAGCTCCACACCCTTCGGAGTTGTCGGGTCTAGAGTTTTACGTACATCTTGTGTATATATGTATATATATGTTATGGATAGGTCGGGGCCCTATTCCGATCATAGTTCATTTATCAGTAGAGTCTTGTAGACATATCCTGTCAGTTAGTGCATTATGTTAGGTTTGTAGGCCTTGTATGTATATTTTGTTGGTTTGTCAGCTATAGTAGTTATGACGGCCTTGTCGGTCTAGTTGTATATTGATGTTTAGTCAGCGTTAGCTTCCGTTCAGTTTTATATTTTGCTTCAAAAATTGTCTTGCCATGTGGCCGTGGCCAAAGTATGACATTATATGTTTAGAGTCCCTTAGTCGCAAGTTGGTACGCAAGGATAGGTGAGGCACCGGGTGCCGGTCTCGCCCCTAGGTTCGGGGCATGACACCTGGGACTCAGGTGGTTTTCGGATGGTTAACAGATCAAAAATTGGACTTGGAGCATAGCTGAAGCTTTGTTATGTGTGGTGTAATCACACCTGCGTATTTTTTGCCGTAGAAGCGGCACCACAGAAGTGGCACCGCAGCCGCAGAAGCGGAATTGGGACTGTCCAGTTGAGCCTACAGATGCGGTCATGGCCCTGCAGATGTAAGCTCGCAGAAGCGAGAAGATGGGCGCATATGCGGAAGGTGCGCATGGGTGATGGTGCGTTTCGCACCTGCGGTTGCGCAGATGCGAGGGAGAAGACTGCAGAAGCGGAGGCCCAGCTCCAGTGGTTAACAACAGAAGCATTGCATTTTTCGTAAAAGCGGGACCGCAAATGCGGTCAAGTGATCCGCAGAAGCGGAAGTCCTAGGCAGACTCTATTAATTCAAGGGTTGGGATTTTTATCATTTTGGACATTTTGAGCTCGAGTCTTGGCAATCTTTGAGAGCATTTTCGAGAGATTTCTTGAGGTGAGTCCCTTGTGCTTATTTTTGATCAATAATCTTGTTTCCCCATTGATTTTCCCACCTAGTTAGTATGTATTTATTGTGTTATTTGGGAGTTTGAGGCTAGGGATTTAGAGAGTATATGTTGGGGATTCGAGTGGCGATTTGGTGTTGGAATTTGGTAAAAATGGTATAGTTGGACTAGTGATCGAATGGGTGTTCGTAATTTGTGACTTTTACCCGATTCTGTGACGTGGGCCCAGGTCGACCTTTTGGGGCGATTTTTTGATTCTTTGCTAAAGTAGTAGATTTATGATTTGAATTAGTTTCTTGTAGTTGTATTCATGTTATGTAATTGCTTTTGGCTAGTTTTGGGCCATTCGGAGTCGGAAAATTGAGGGAAAGGCATCCTTATCGATTATTGAGCGAGATTTGAGGTAAGTGACTTGTCTAACCTTGTATGGAGGAAATCCCGTTAGGATTTGGTACTGTTGTAAAAATTTGTGATATGTGAGCGCCGTGTACGTGAGGTGACGAGTGCGTACACGAGCTATTTGTGGAAATATCGGTTCTTGCTGAGTTGTCTTCTATTTAAATTCCTTAACTGAGTTTTCTTAGCATATGTAGTGATCACGATTAGCCTAGTATCATATGTCTACGTGTCTTAACTCTTACTTGCAATTTGTGCAACATGCTTAGTTGAATTTTCTGCTTCCCTTGATTTAAATTAAATCTTTAACTATAAGATTTCTTGCTGTAAATTCGTTGTTCCTTCGGTTCAGTTATCTGTTGCATATTTACTTTGAGACTATGAGGCATTTACTCGGGAGATCCCCCTGCACTACATATTCACTTTGGGACTACGAGACGGTTCCTCGGGAGATCCCCTGTGCTGCATATTTACTTTGGGACTATGAGACGGATCCTCGGGAGATCCCCCTGTTCTGCATATGTGTTAATTCAATATATATTGTTTTATATATGTTTTGTATATATTAACGTATATTATTATCGAAGTAAGATCTTTATTTTAAGAAAGGAAGAAAGAAGGAAGAGAAAAACTTAAGAAAGATAATTAAAAAGAAAATGAATGGAAGAAATTTAGAAATTATATTGGCTTCGGCAGAAAATACAATTAAGAAGATAAAGAAAAAGAAGAAAAGCTAATAGATAAAGAGAAAAAAAGCCATGATTTTTGTACAAAGAATTATTGACTTTCCATTCAAATTGCTTATGTTTAGAGATTAATAATTAATATTCCTATTTTAATGAAACTGTGTGCTACAAATATAAATATTTTTCTGCCACAACTTTAATATTGGATTTCATGCTACGAATTTGTTATATTTCTTTTAAATTGTGACAATAAGCATGATAGTCATGACTGTAATATTGGATTTTTGTAAGTATCATGACTAACCTAGGTGAAGTAGTGGCGAGGTTCAAGTCATGTGATACTCACTAGTCAAATAACCTGTGCAATATATAAAAAACTGGCAATAGAAAGCATAGGAGAAAAACAACAACAATAATTTCATCAGAACTAGTGATAACAATTCAATTCAAGTAAAGGCTCAGCTTTAACAAGTCATCAACTAGAAACACACATATGGCCCCTCGTGCCTACATTTTCAGCCACACTCGCACAACAAAGACCTCATGCCAAAATCAATCACACTCGCACGACAAAGACCTCATGCCATATGAATCACACTCGCACAACAAAGACCTTGTGCCACAATATAAATCACACTCGCTCGGCAAAGACCGTACCACAATATAAATCACACTCGCATGAAAAATACCTCATGCCAACACCCAAACAATCAGCTCAACATGTCCACATGTGACATAGTTATCACAAAATAATTATGCCAAAGTTTTTATCACGGATATGAGTTCATAATTTATCAACAAGGTGCACAAGGACATGAAAATAGTAAAATGCGGATGGGTGTTTAACAAACAAAGCTTTACTATGCCTAAAACAAGTGTAGTGATCATGTTCACATAGCTAAAAGTGATTAAGCATGTTTCATATATAATGCATCTTCAAATTAAGGCATATTAATATCCTAAGGTCTAATTTGATCACAAGCCACACATAGAACCCATGCACACGCTCACCACCTCGTGTACACGTTGCTTTTCACATAACACAAATAGGAAATTAAGGACAAATCCTAAGAGTTTTCCCCCACACAAGGTTAGGCAAGATACTTACCTCAAACAAGCCAAATCAATGCTCTAAGAAACCATTGCCACTCGAATCGATCTCCGAGCGGGTCAAATCTACCCGAAAATAACTCAAGAACATCAAATAATGTCATAGCAATCAACCCCAAACGATAAAGGTCGAATCATTAAATAAATATGCGAAGTCACCCAAAAGTCAACCTTGGTACCGCACCCTGGAACCTGACAAAACTCACAATTCTGACGACCCATTCGAATACGAGTCCAATCATATAATTTTCATCCAAATCTGACTCTGAATTGTGGTTCAAATCCCTATTTTTTTCATTTTAAAAGGTTTTGACAAAACTCCTAACTTTGCTCAATTAGATTCATCGATCAAATGCTAAAATCAAGGATGAAATCACGAATAATAATCAAATCAGAGTCAAGAACACTTACCCAATCCAAGTAGTGAAAATCCCCTCAACAATCGCCCAAATCTGAGCTCCCAATCTCCAAATAGATAAAATAACTCAAACCGTCAAAAATAGAATACTTAAGTCTTCCCAGGGGTCTCTTTCGGGATCACGGGACCTACTTAGCGATCATGAAGCACAAGACAATTGCTGCCACAAGAAGACCCAACGCGAATGCAGCCCCAGGCCCGCGATCGAGGAAAACAACACCTCATGCCTGCACGAATGCGATGCCTTTCCGCGAACGCGAAGGACAAACCACCTACCTTCCCACATCCTCACACAAACCAATGTGATCGCGACTACCGATCGCAAAGCTTTAGCCCCTTAACAGTTTGCGATTGCGACCTAATCTATGTGAAGGAGAATAAGGAAAATGCCAGCCACCAAAATGCACTCCACGATTGCGGTACCCATCCACGATCACGATGAATACCAAAACACCAGAAAACCAGCTGCTCCATAGCAAGGGAGAATTGTCCGAAACTACCTGAAACACACCCGAGGCCCCGGTGACCCCATCCAATCACACCAACCAAGTCTCAAAACATAACACAGACCTACTAGAGGCCTCAAATCACACAAAATAACATCAAAACCATGAGCCGCACCTCAATTCAAGCTTAATGAACTAATATACATTTCTGAATTCCAAACTCACGCTGAACACATCTAAACAACTCGGAATGACCAAACACTTTACTCACAAGTCATAAATCACCATACAAACCTATTCCAAGGCTCAAAATCCCGAACAGATATTAATAACCACAAAGTCAACTATGGGCCAGACCTATCAACTCTCCAAGCCTTCAAACTTTCAACTTTCGGCAATTAGCCTCAAAATCATCTAGGAATACTGGAACTAAAATCCGAGCATACACCCAAGTACAAAATAACTCTCCGGACCTAACGAAACCATTAAAACTCTGATCCGAGGTCAAATACACAAAAGTCAAACTTAGTCAACACTTCAAACTTAAGCTTTCAATCTAGGAACTGAATGTTCCAAATCACTCCGAAATCTTTTTGGAACCAAACCAACCATGCATGTAATTTGTAATACATCATATGAAGCTACTGAAGACCTCAAACCACTGAACAAAATGAGTGTTCAAAGCATCTGGTCGGGTCATTACACTTATTTCACCGCATGTGCACATAACAGTAAAATGCCCTCCTTATTTCGCCACATATATATATCACCTCCCTTATTTCTCCACGTGGGCAATGCGAGAAAATGCTACCCTTATTTCGCCCCACGCACACAACAATAATCATAATCGCACAACAAAGACCTCGATTTGACACCCTAATCAATCTACTCAACTTGTCCACATGTGCCACAATTATCACAAGATAATAATACCAAAGTTTCATTAAAGATATAAGCTCACAACTTATCAACATAGTGCACAAGGACATGACAATAACATAAAAAATATGGATAGGTGTTCAACATATAAATAATGACTATGGATAAATCAATTATAGCGATCATGATCATATAGTCACAAAGTTATTTAAGCATGTTTCATATCAAGTAAAACATCAAATTAAGGCATATTAATAGCCCAAAGTCTAATCCGGTCATAAGCCACACATAGCACCCTGTACATGCTCGTCACCTTGTGTACACGTCGCTTTTCACATAACATGAATAAACAATTAAGTCCAAATCTTAAATGGTATTCCCCCATGCAAGGTTAGGCAAGATACTTACCTCAAACAAGCCAAATCAATATTCTAAAAAGCCCTTGCCTCCCAAATCAGCCTGCGAACGGGTCAAATCTAACCAAAAACAACTCAATAACATCAAATACGTCTACAAAAATTGATTCCAATTAATTAAGCTCCAATCTTTTTAAAATACCAAAAAGTCAACTTGGGAACGCTTTCTAGAACCCGACAAAAGTCATAAATTCTGATCTCCCATTCAAATATGAGTCCAAATATACATGTTTCATCTAAATCCGACTCAAAATCGAGGTTCAAATCTCTATTTTTTAGTTTAGAAATGTTTTTCCATAATTCCCATTTTTTCTCAATCCGACTCAAAATCGAGGTTCAAATCTCTATATTTTAGTTTAGAAATGTTTTTCCATAATTCCCATTTTTTCTCAATCCGACTCAAAATCGAGGTTCAAATCTCTATATTTTAGTTTAGAAATGTTTTGCCATAATTCCCAATTTTTCTCACTTAGATTTACCAATCAAATGCCAAATTCAAGGATGGACTTATGAATAATAATCAAATTTGAGTCAAGAACACTTACCCAATACAATGGGTGAAAAATGCATCAAATATTGCCCCAATCCGAGCTCCCAATATCAAAGTATGATAAAATAAGCCAAACCTTTGCTCAAGAGATATCTCGCTTCTGCGACAAAATCTGCCGCTTCTGCGACAAAATCTCGCTTCTGCGAGTTTCACTTAATTTCCAATCTCTCGCACCTGCAGACCATTTTCCGCTTCTGTGATATCGCATTTGCGAGGAAAAAATCCTGCTTCTGCATAACTTTCCCTCAAGGTTTCCTAATCCTCTTTTGCGCTAAGGACTCTGCATCTGCGATCTATTAGATGCGCCACAAACCTTCGCATCTACGAACCTCTCTTGCCCCATCAATAACCTCGCTTCTACAATCCATGTCTTCTTCTACGGAATCGCTCTAGCAGACCAAATCTAACAGGTGCGAAATCACCATGTCTGATCACCCAATTAACTCTAAAATGATCCGAAATCCATCTAAAACACACCCGAGACCCTCGGGACACCGTCCAAACTTACCAACCAGTCCCAAAACATAACACGGACCTACCCGAGGCCTTGAATCACACAACATAATATCAAAACTACAAATCACACCTCAATTCAAGCCTAATAAACTAATCAAATTTCAAAGTTTCGCCAATTAGAGCCAAATGAACCTAGGAACATTTAAATCCAAATCCGGAGATATGCCTAAGTCCAAAATCACCATACGAACCTACTGGAACCATCAAAATACCGTTCCGGGATCGTCTACTCAAAACCAAACCTCGGTCGACTCTTATAACTTAATCTTCCAACCTTTGAAGTAAGTATTCCATTTCCATTCAAAACCTTCCCGAAACCAAAACAACCATTCCCATAAGTCACATAACAATAAATACACATACGGGGAAAATCAAATGGGGAAACAGGGCTTGAGCAAACAAAACGATCCGTCAGGTCATTATATTCTCCCCCTCTTAAACAAACGTTCATCCTCGATCAGGCTTAGAATCATATATGCGATATAAAAAAGATGAGGATATCTGCTCCGTATATCATGCTCGGTCTCCCAAGTCTCCTCCTCGATAGGTTGGCCTCTCCACTGAAACTTCACCAATGATATATCCTTCGATCGTAGCTTCCGTACCTGTTTATTCAAAATGGCCACCAGCTCCTCAACATAAGTCAAATCCTTATGTAGGCGTCACATATATATCAAGATATCTCAACATCCTAAGTGGCTCCCATAGGGAGCTGCTTGCGCAGTCTCGCAAAAATACGAGTATGTCTCTACTCCGACGTTGTATCGATGAACGATTTAATGCGTTGGAAATTAGACTTGTAGACCTTCAATTTTATAGGTGGATAACCCCGTAATTCTTATTATATTTGAGAGAAAAGCGTTGCTTTATTTGACCTAATTTTCATCATATTTATGAATGTAACTTATGATGACCTTTGCCAACTTTTGTTCCACAACTCACTTGACTTCAAAACTCAACATACGCCTATCATATGACTATAATAAATCATAACATAATCTCCTTATCGTGTTAAGAACCCTAGTCTCACCCCAAAAGTACATGTTATAACATTCCCTACTTGTCGACTTTTGACGAAGCTTACATTCTTCAATTCGTTTAGCTTCTAAGCCTTTCAACCCTCTTAGTACTTGTTATTCATGATCTTAAATATTTGTAACCTCAAAGGTAACACGATTAACTTACTTTATGTACTTCAAAAGAGGATTTCTGTCATGACCCAAACCGAAGGGACGCGACAGACACCGGTGCCTAACTCAATCGAGTACCAAGGTAACGTATCCTTCTTATAATACTATCATGGATAAATGATTCGGAAAGGCCGTCATGAGATAAGCAGAATTAAACATATGAGAATACTCGACATAGGACGACCCAACATGGAATACAAACTTATACATGTGACATATGGGCCTATAAGGTTGACATGATCATTTGTACACTCAAAACATAGGTCAACAAGGCCATACAATCATCCATATACATGACATATGTTTACAAGCCTCTAAGAGTACATAAACGTCATAAAGGCTGGGACAGGGCCCCGCCATACTAATATGTACATGTCTAAATCATACTGACCAAATAGGCAACCCGGAGCAAGTGGAGTCCACCAACAGCTTCCGCTGAGCTGATAGCCTACTAGGAGGACTGTCAATCTGTCTATCGGGACCTTCAAACATGATACGCAGCGTCCCTAGGAAAAACAAGGACGCAAGTACAAATAAAGTACCAAGTATGTAAGGCATGAAAACAGTATACAAAAGACATGAAAAAACATGGAGTAAAGAACTAAACCTGTAAGTCTGAATAACTTTGTGAATCATGAAATATTTATAATATCATGCATATGCGTATAAATATCATATCATGCATAGGTATATGCGTACATAACATAATCAAACCTCTGAGGGTATCCCATCATATCATCTCGGCCTCTGTGGGCGAAATCATCAATGTATGCCAGCTGATCAGTTGGTGGTGCGTATATAACGCCATAACCTTTCCCCATACCCATATACATATACTATACGTATATATAACGCCATTTGGTCATGGGTATTGTATAAATGAATGTAATGCATAAGAATAAGTCAATAAGATCTCTCGGGATGTCATAAAATCAATATGCCTGCGGTTAATATCACGAAATAAACTTTATCACTTATGTATTTTCTGAGACCCATGAACAGACGATATAATAATAGGACATATGGGGAATCAAGAACATAGGCAACCCTAGTACTTCTAAGAATAGAGCCATTTGTGAAAGCTGCATGTTTGCTTATTTCGTTGTATCATATGGATCATGCCAAAAGGAAAGAAGGGATAGCCTTAACATACCTTATCACAGTATATCCAATGACCACGTTGAACTCGTCTCGTCTCACTTTAATCTACAACAACGATAATAATACTATCGTTAAGCTACAAATGATCAACTATCGTACAACGAATAACAAACTTATTTTATATTAAAACGGACAGCATCTCCCATGTTTTTCTTGCTTTCCCCAAGTCCATCAAAACAACAAGAACACATACAACCTTCAACTATGTACCTTCAGAGCCACAACACACCCAACAGCCCAGAAACACCAATCAATCTACACAACAACAAGTGCACAAATGTCAGCAACGAAACTACTATTTAACACGACGAGCGACAAGCTTAGATTGGAACCAAACCCCAACTCTTTTTCCCATATCCCCTGTACTTAAAATACCATAAATAGGTCCAGCATATAAACATATATATTTATATGACATTCCAACCTTATATCCATCATAAAAGTAAGATCAAATAACTCAACAAAATATAACAACAACATGGACAACTTCTACGTATTGTGTGGTTGCTTCTCTCCTATTTACAACATCATCAACATACTCAACATATTGACCATCATAACAACAATAAGAAAATTGTAAACAATCTATTCCCCATGATTTCCATCCATATGAAGTCATATACACAACTCCAAAATAGTCTAGTAAGAGACAACAACTTCTTATACAACTTCAAGTTCTATCTTGTAATTCTTCATCCAAATAACTTAGACAACACATAGATAAGATTAAGTGCAAGCAATAAGGTGTTATACATACCTTAAATAATCAGAAAAAACTCGAACCAAAGCTTCCCTTAGCTTACAAGCACCCTTAATGGCATCACAACACCATAGAGACTCTTTTCTTCACTTAGGCTAATTTTTGAGGTTAGGTCTAGGAAAAACCACCTTAGATTCGACTTGGAACCATGGAGGAATGTTAGATAGGTGTTGAGAGAGTTTGGGAACTGTCCTTGGTTGAAAATAGCCAAAAATGAGCCGTCCAAACCCTTTAAAATGTTCAAGGGTCGTCCACCGCCTAAGTGGGTCCCATTGGGAGCTGCTTGCGCGGTCTCGTAACAATGAGAATATCTCTCTACTCCGATGTCATATCGACAAACGGTTTAATGCGTTAGAAACTATACTCATAGATATTCAATTTTATAGGTGGATAACCCCATATTTCAAATTACATTGGGAGAAAAGCTCAGCTACATTTGACCTAATTTTCAGCACATTTATGAATGTAACTGGTGATGACCTTTGCCAACTTTTGTTCCACAACTTGCTTGACTTCAAAACATAACACACGACTATCATACAGCTAAAATAAATTATAACATAACCTCCTTATCATGTTAAGAACCCTAGTCTCACCCCAAAGTTCATGTTATAACATTCCAAACTTATAGACTTTCGACGAAACGTATTTTCTTCAATTCGTTTAGCCTCTAACCCTCTTGGTACTTGTTATCCATGATCTTTAATATTTGTAACCTCCAAAGTAACATCATTAACATACTTTATTTACTTTCAAAGATGATCTCATTTATGAGATTACATTAATTGTCTTATGACATACTCTTACATACGAAAACATGGGGTGTAACAATTTCATTTTCGAGCTTACATCAATTGACTTACGACGTACTTTGGCGTACGAAAGCATGGGGTGTAACAACTAGTGGCTGTTATTGTAGGAAAATTATGGTAATGACAAAAACTGATCTCACTGGCCTCTATAATCAATGACATAGGCTCTCAACATGTCCTCCTAGATCTAAATGGTACGCTCGGAATGCCTGTCCGTCTAGGGATGAAATTTCGTTCTTAACTCAACATGTGTTGCCAACTCATGTGGCACGACTCTTAAAAAATGCGATGTAAACTAAGTACCTTGATTCGAGATATTAGACACAGGCACACCGTGCATGCGAACAATCTCTCTAACATAAATCTAAGCCAACTGCTCAGAAGTGTAGGAAGTCATGGCTGGAATGAAATGTGCAGACTTTGTCAGTTTGTCCACAATGATCCACACAATATCAAATCTCCTCAAGGTCCGTGGCAACCCAACCAAAGAATCCACAGTGACACACTCACACTTTCACTCCGGTATATCTAGCCTCTGAATCAAACCACCCGGTCTTTGATACTCATACTTAGCCTAAGGCTTATTCTGGTCACAAACCACACATAGCACCCATATACATGCTCGTCACCTCATGTACATGTTGCATTCCACATAAAACAATTAAGCAATTATGGACAAATCCTAAGAGGTATTCCCCACATAAGGTTAGTCATAATACTTACCTCAAATAAGCCAAATCGATACTCCAAAAAGACCTTGCCTCTCGAATCGGCCTCCGAATGGGTCAAATCTAGCCAACAATAACTCAATAATATAAAACACGGCTATACTAATTTATTCCAATTAATAAAGCTCCAATATTGATCAAAAATCAAAAAGTCAACCCGGACTTGCCTCCCAGAGCCCGACAAAAGTTGCATATTCCGAACACCCATTCGATTACGGGTCCAACCATACAAGTTTTATCTAAATCCAACTCCGAATCCGGGTTCAAATCCCCATTTTTCATTTTAGAAATGTTTTTCCAAAATCCCTAATTTCTTCACTTAGATTCATTAATCAAATGCTAAAATCAAGGATGGAATCATGCATAATAACCAAATCCGAGTCAAAAACACTTACCCCAATCCAAATCGTAAGAATCGCCTCCAAAATCTTCCAAATCCGAGCTCCCAATCTCAAAATATAATAGAATAACTCAAACCCTCAAAATCGAATATTTAATATATCAGCCCAGTCATACACCTCGAGATTGGGGGACCAACTTTGCGATCGCGGAGGCCAATATCATGCCCAGTTGCTGCCCCTTCGCGAATACGAAAGCCCTCCCCGAACGTGATGGTTTCCATATGCTGGGCCTACGCGAACGCGATGGACAAACGCATGGCACCATCCAGCCAACCTTCCTCTAAGCGAACGCGATTCCCATGACGTGAACGCAAAGGCCACTGCCCACCACTATCCGCGAATACAACAGCCCCATCGCAAACGCGAAGTACAAGATCCACCAGTCACCAAAACATACTCCGCGACGGCGATGCTTCATCTCTGATAGTGATGAACACCAGAACACAACAGAAAACCAGCAGTTCCAAAATAAAGGAAACCGGTCAAAAAACACATCGAATCACTGTACATACTCCCCCTATTAAACAAACGTTCGTCCTCGAATGAATATAGAGACATACCTGAAGCGCCAGGATATCTGCTTTGCATATCATGCTCGATCTCCCAAGTTAGCTTTTGGACCGATTGACCTTTCGACTAGACCTTCACTGATGCAATGTTCTTTGACCTTAGCTTTTGAACCTGCCTGCCCAAACTGGCTATCGGCTCCTCAACATAAGTCAAATCCTTGTCTAACTGCATCGAGCTGAAATATAACACATATGATGGATCCTCATATTTCTTCCGGAGCACAAAATCATGGAACACTGGATGCACTCCCGATAAGATGGGTGACAAGGCAAGTCTATAGGCCACATCACCAACTCTCTATAGAACGTCAAAAGGACCAATATACCAAGGGCTCAACTTTCCTTTCGTCCCGAACCTAATCACACCCTTTTTGGGCGAAACTATTAGTAGAACCCTCTCACCCACCATGAATGCCACATCTCGAGTCTTCCTATCATCATAATTGTTTTGTCTGGACTGCGATGTATGAAGTCGCTCCTGAATCAATTTAACCTTCTCCAATGTATCACGAACCAAGTAAGTGCCCAACAACCTAGCCTCCCCAGGCTCAAACCAACCAACCAGAGGACGACATAGCCTCCCATATAAGGCCTCATAAGGGTCCATCTGGATGCTCAAGTGATAGCTATTGTTGTAGGTGAACTCTGCTAATGGTAGAAATTGATCCCATTGACCCCCAAAATCAATGACACAGGCTCGCAATATGTCCTCCAAGATTTGAATAGTGCGCTCGAACTTTCCATCCGTATGTGGATGAAATGCTTTACTCAACTCGACCTATGTGCCCAACTCACATTGCACGAATCTCCAAAAATACAATGTAAACTAAGTGCCTTGATCCGAGATAATAGACCAAGGCACACCATGCAGGCGAACAACCTCTCTTAAATATATCATAGCTAGCTGCTCTAAAGTTTAGGTAGTCATGACTTGAATGAAGTGTGCAGACTTGGTCAGTCTGTCCACAATGACCCACATTGCATCAAATCTCTTCAAGCTCCATGGTATCCAACCACAAAATCCATAGTGATACACTCCTACTTCAACTCGAGAATATCTAGCCTCTGAAGCAATCCACCAGGTCTCTGATGCTCATATATCACTGCTAACAGCTCAAACACCGTGCCACATACTCAATGATATCTTTCTTCATCCTCCATCACCAATAATGTTGCTTCAAATTATGGTACATCTTTGCGGCACCTGGATGAATGGAATACCGCGAACTATGGGCCTCCTCAAGAATCAACTCTAACAATCCATCCACATTAGGCACACAAATCCGGCCCAAAAGCCTCAATACCCCATCATCACCAATAGTCACCTCCTTAGCATCACCGTGCTGCATTGTGTCCTTAAGGACAAGCAAGTGGGGATCATCATACTGTCTCGCCTTGATGCGCTCAAACAAAGACGACCGCGATCAACACAAGCAAGAACCCTGCTAGGCTGTGAAATATCCAACCGCACGAACCTGTTGGCTAAAGCTTGAACATCCAAAGCTAACGGTCTCTCCCCAATTGGAATAAAATCAAGACTCCCCATGCTCTTTGCCTTCATACTCAAAGCACCAGCCACCATATTGGCCTTTCCCGGATTATAAAAAATGGTGATATCATAGTCCTTTAGTAGCTCTAACCACCTCCATTGCCTCAAGTTTAAGTACTTCTTCTTAAATAGGCGATGAAGACTCCAGTGATCCGTGTATATTTCACAAGACACGCCATAAAGATAGTGCCTCCAAATCTTAAGCGCGTGAACAATGGATGCTAACTCCAAATTATGCACTGGGTAGTTCTTCTCATGGGGCTTCAATTGGCGTGAAGCATAAGTAATAACCCTACCATCCTGCATCAACACATACCCAATGCCTACTTTTGAAGCATCATAGTAGAGTGTATATGAACCCGATGCCGAAGGCCAAACCAGTACTGGAGATGTAGTCAAGCCAGTCTTATGCTTCTTAAAGGCTCCTCACACTCGTTAGACCACCTGAATGAGGCACCCTTATGAGTCAATCTGGTAAATGGAGGTGCAATAGACGATAAACCCTCCACGAAACAGCCATAATACCCAGCCAAACCTAGAAAATTCCGGATCTCAGTAGTAGTAGAAGGTCCAGAAAAACTCTGAATTTCCTTAGTCTTCTTCGAATCCACCTTAATCTCCTCACTGGACACCACGTGACCCAAGAATGCCACCGAGTCTAACCAAAGCTCTCACTTAGAGAACTTAGCATATAACATCTTCTCCCTCAAAGTCTAGAGTACGATCCTCAAGTATTGCCCATGCTTATGATGGCTGCGAGAATACACTAATATATAATCGATGAACACAATAACGAAGGAATATAGATAAGGTTGAAATACGATGTTCATCAAGTGCATGAAAGTTGTTGGGGCATTGGTCATCCCAAAAGACATCACCAAGAACTCATCATGCCCATAACGGGTCTTGAAAGCCAATTAAGGAATATCTGAAGCCCTGATCTTTAACTGATGGTACCTCGATCTCAAATCAACTTCGAGAATACCCTTGCACCCTATTCAATTAAATCATCAATATATGGCCGTGCATATTTGTTCTTGATAGTAACCTTGTTCAATTGCCTGTAGTCTATACACATTCTCATGGAACCGTCCTTATTCTTCATGAATAGAACAGGAGCACCTCAAGGAGACACACTTGGCCTGATGAAACCTTTATCTAGTAATTCCTTCAACTGTTCCTTTAATTCCTTCAAATTAGCTGGAGCCATGCGATACAATCGAATAGATATAGGATGAGTACCCGGCACCAAGTCAATACCAAAATCAATATGTCTATTCGGTGGCATGACTTGTAGGTCTGCTGGAAACAAATGCTGAAACTCCTTCACGACCGAAACTAACTCAACGGTAGGAGTATCAACAATAACATCCCTCACAAAGGCTAAGTAAGCCAAGCATCCCTTCTCAACCATCCGTTGAGCCTTCAAATAAGACAGCACCCTAATAGGAATATGACCCAGGGAACCTCTCCACTCCAACATAGGTAACCCCGACATAGCCAATGTCACAATCTTAGCGTGACTATCAAGAATAATATGATATGGAGATAACCAATCCATACCCAAATTCACATCAAAATACACCATATCAAGCAACCAAATATCTATCCTAATCTCATAGCCCCCCCAATAGTGACTAAACAAGAGCGATAGACACGGTCCACCATAATATAATCCCTAATAGGTGTAGACATATAGACAAGAGTATCCATAGAATCATGAGACATATCCAAATATGAAGCAAAATAGGATGACACATATGAATAAGTAGAACCCGGACCAAATAAAACTGATGCATCTATATGATAGACTGAAACAATACCTGTAATGACAGCATCTGATGCAACAGCCTTAGTCCTACTAGGGAAAGCATAACAACAGGCCTAACTTCCCCCTCTAGGACATCCTATACCCACCTATCCTCCACCTCTAGCTAGATGTGCAGGTGGAGTAGCAACTGGAACATAAACTATAGCCTAAGTACCTTGCTGAGGTCCACCCCTCCGAAGTTTGGGATAATCTCTAATAAGGTGCCGAGTATCACCACACTCAAAAGAACTCCTCTGCAGGCGTGGCTGTTGGTACTAAGTCTGCGCCGGACCACTAGAATAACCGCTGCGGTAACCCTGTACAGAAGGTTCACTAAAAGATGGCTGTCCGGTATGAGTATCCTAGTGTCCCTGGCTAGCTGGCGCACTACGGGTAACCTGAAGTGCAGAATGAACTAGTCAATTGACAAAGCCTCTTCCATGACGGATCATATCCAAATGGTGGGAGCCACTAATTCCTCAATAACCACGAGGCCTTTTAGCATCCATATCTTCCCTCTACTGCCCGCAAATATGCTCCAATCTCCTAGCAATCTCCATAACCTGATGGAATGGATTCTCAACCTCTAACTCCCGTGCCATCTCAAACCTGAGGCTATAGACGAGTCCCTCAATAAATCTATGGACTCTCTCTCTAATAGTGGAAACCAAGGCAGGTGCATGACGATATAACACTATAAACCTCATAGCATACTCGAACACAGTCATACCCCCTGGCACAACTGCTTAAACTCGTTGCACAACTCATCCCTATGGGTCTGTGGAATAAAAACCCTACAAAATAGATCAAAACAATAGGACCAAGTAAGTGGTGCTATGCCTGCTGCCCTACTCGCCTCGTATGTCTCCCACCATATGTATGCCGAACCCGTCAGCTAAAAAGTAGCAAGGTCGACCCCGCTCGACTCCACCAAACCCATAATACACAAAATGCAGTGACACTGATCCAAGAAACCCTGTGTATCTTCAGAAGCCCCGCCTCTGAAATAAGGAGGTTGATACTTCTGGAACCTCTCTAACCTCTTTTGCTCCTCAACCAATGCAACATGCCCGACCTCAGACTGGGCCTCAACTACTGGCTATACTAGCACAACACCCGGTGTTTGATAAGCGTGAGCTGGTTGCTTTGGTGTACGGGGACGGGAGTCTAAGCTCCTCCCTATCCTGTGAAATAGCTGATGCAACCAGAATTAACCCTGCCTAGGCCAAACTCCCGAACATACTCATGAAGTGTGCTAAGGTCTCTTGGAGCCCCATCATAGTAATAGGCTGCTCAGGTGCCCGCTCAACATGCTCAGGCTCCTGAGCCTCAACTGGAGCTGCCAGAGGCTCTACAGCTGCTGCTCTGGCAGGTACCCTAGCTATAGTATATGGCCCTTCCTTAGCCTCTACCTCGGCCCCGGCCTCTCGCGGCTCTAGTAGGGGGCACGGGTGTCTGCTCAACTGATCCGGTAGCGCGTGTCCTCACCATCCGTGAGAGAACCGAAGAGTAAAGGCTCAGGCTTCAAAATATCAAATCGGCACGATAAATATTGAAAGAAAGTGATGTTTCCTAATAGCTCGGTAGACTCTCGAAGATAAGTACAGACGTCTCCGTACCGATTCGCAGGACTCTACTAAACCCACTCGTGACTCATAGAACCTATGAACCTTGGGATCTGATACCAACTTGTCACGACCCAAATCCCTCCATAAGGGTTGTGACGGCACCTAGTCTCTAAAACAAGGTAAGCCGTCACTTTTTAAATCAATAAAAACAAGATATAATGCAACATAGTTAAATGTAAATGCGAAAATAGAGGTAATACAAGCCAAAGTTGAAATACCCAACATAACTCTCCAGAACTAGGTAGTACAAAGTCACGAGCTCTCGCTGAATACATGAGTATATCTCAAATATACAATACTATTCGGATATAAAAATGACAATATAAATATAAGTAAAGGACTTCAAAGGACTACGATGGTCAATACAGCTAATCCTCATGGTCAATGAAGCTCTCACTACCTAGATACGCTACCTCCAACACCTGAATTTGCACAAAATTGTATAGAAGTGTAGTATGAGTACACTACGATCGGTACCCAATAAGTATCAAGACTAAACTTGGTGAAGTAGTGATGAGGTTCAAGTCATGTGATACTCACTAGTCATAATAACCTGTGCAATGAATCAAAAGGCTGGCAATAGAAAGTATAACAGAAACAACAACAATAAGCTCATATGAACAAGTGATAACTATTAAAAACAAGAAAACGGCTAAGCTTCAATAATAAGTCATTAAATAGAAATACATACATATGCCAACTCACACCTACATTATCAGTCTCACTCGCACGACAAAGACCTTGTGCGACAATACCAATTACACTCGCACGGCAAAGGCATCATGCCAATATCACTCAAACTTGCACGGCAAAGACCTCGTGCCAAAATATAATCAAACTCGTACGGCAAAGACCTCATGCCCATATCAATCACACTCTCACGGAAGAAATCTCATGCTCGCACGACAAAAGCCTCGTGCCAATACCCAAATAATCCTCTCAATATGTCCCATGTGTCACAAAATCACAAACAATAATGCCGAAGTTTTTATCACGGATATGAGTTCATATTTTATCAACTAGTGCACAAGGACATGTAAAATAGTAAAGTGTGGATGGGTATTTAACAAATAAAGAATTACTACGGCTAAAAACAATTGTTGTGATCATGTTCACATAGCCACAAAGTGATTAAGCATGGTTCATATACAATACATCCTTAAATTAATGCATATCAATAGCCTAAGGTCTATTCCAGTCGCAAACCACACATATCACCCGCGTACACACTCATCACCTCCTGTACACGTCACATTCCACATAACACAAATAAGTAATTACAACCAAATCCTAAAGAGTATTCCCCGCACAAGGTTAGGTAAGATACTTACCTCAAATAAGACAAATCAATACTCCAAAAATCCCTTGCCTCTCGAATCAGCCTTTGAAGAGGTCGAATCTAGCAAAAAACAACTCAATAATGTCAAATACGACTATAGAAATCAATTCCAATAAATAAAGCTTTGAACTTTATCAAAACTAAAAAATACAACAAAAAATTCAACCTGAGCCCACCTCTCGGAACTCGACAAAAACTACAAATTCTGAAAAAACATTCGAATACGAGTCCAACCATACACGTTTCATCCAAATATGCCTCCGAATCAGGGTTCAAATCCCCATTTTTTTAATTTTAGAAAAGTTTTGCTAAAATCCCTAATTTCTTCACTTAGATTCATCAATAAAATGCTAAAATCAAGGATGAAATCATGAATAATAACCAAATCCGAGTCAAAAACACTTACCCCAATCCAAATTGTGAAAATCCTCTCCAAAATCGCCCAAATCCAAGATCCCAATCTCAAAATATGTTAGAATAACTCAAATCCTCGATATAGAGTATTTAATATATCTGCCTAGTTATACACTTTATGATTACGGGACCCATTTCACAATCGCAAAGGCCAACCTCATGCCCAACTGCTACCCCCTTCTTTGTGAATGCGAAGGCCATCCGCAAACTCGATGCTTTCCACCTACTAGGCCTACGCGAATGCGACAGCTGATACGCGAACATGATGGCCAAACACATGGCACCATCCAGTCAGCTTTCCTCTACGCGAACGCGACACCCATGACGCGAACGTGAAGGCCACTGCCATCCACTCTCCGCGAACATGACATCCCTATATCGAACGTGAAGATAAAGATCCACCAGTCACCCAAACGCACTCCGCGATCGCGATGCTTTATCCGCGATCGCGATGAACACCAGAACATTAGAAAACCAGCAGTCCCAAAACAAAGGAAAATGGTCTAAAACCACTTCAAACACCTCTAGGGCCCCGAGACCCCGTCCAACCACACTAGCCAATCCCAAAATATAACACTGACCTACTCGAGGCTTAAAATCAAATTAAATCACATCAAAACCATGAATCCCACACTAATTCAAACTTAATAAACTAATCCAAATCTCTGAATTCCAAACTTACGCCGAACATGCCTAAACAACTCGGAATGACTCCAAAATTTATGCACAAGTCATAAATCACTTTACGAACCTATTCTAAGATTCGGGATCACATACAAATATCCGTTACACCCCACAATATTACGCCGATGTTACCGTTTCTTTCCAATATAGACTATTTTAGCTAAACAATTGTGTTTCTCAAGAAATGTAGCAGCAACATTTGTTTTATTGAAGTGAATCAAAGGGTACTTCATTGCTAAGTAATGTTTCAGAAGGGTCGAAAGAAGGCAACCAAGGTTAAGCATATAATGGATAGGATTGGTTGTTGATGTTGTTGTTTAGTGTGGTTTCGAATTCGGGAAAGTGAGCAAATATAGGGGAAGTGCTGCCCAATTCTCGGTTGAAATACCACATGAAGTATATATTAAGTCGTTATCCACAAAGGTATGTTACGGCTATCCCTTCTTTCCTTTTGGCATGATCCATACGATACAAACGAAAAAAGCAAATGCGCAATTTTTACAAATGACTCTATTCATAGATGTACTAGGGATGACTATGTTCTTGATTCCACTTGTGTCCCGTTATTATATCATCTGTTCATGGATCTCAGAAAATACTTAAATTGATAAAGTTTATCTGAAGGCATATTGATCTTATGACATTCCGAGAGACCTTATTGACTTACTTCATTATGCATTGCATTTATTTATACATGTACATTGACCCATGACCAGATGGTAATATATACACGTATATTATATGTATATGGGGTATGGAAAAAGGTTATGACGTTATATATGCACCATCACCTGATTAGTTGGTATATGTTGATGATTTCGCCCACAGAAGCTGAGATGGTACGATGGGATGCCCTCAGAGGCTTGATGATGTTATGTACGCATATACCTATGCATGATATGACATTTACATGTTTATACGTGACATTATAAATGTTTCATAATTCACAGAGCTATTCAGACTGACAGGTTGAGTCCTTTACTCCATGTTTCATTCATGTCTTTTACATACTGCTTTTTATGCCTTACATACTCGATACTTTATTTGTATTAACATTGCTTTTGCTTGGGGACGCTGCATTGCATGCCCGCAGGTCCCGATAGACATGTTGACAGTCCTCCTAGTAGGCTATCAGCTCAGCGGAAGGTGTTGGTGCACTCCACTTGCTCCGGAGTTGCCTATTTTGTCAGTATGCTTTGGACATGTATTGATTGGTATGTCGGAACCCTGTCCCGGCCTTATGACGTTTATGTACTCTTAGAGGCTTGTAGACGGATGTCATGTATATGGATACATGTATGGTACAAATGATCATGTCGGCCTTATAGGCCCGTATGTCACATGTTTAAGTTTCTATATCATGTTGGGTCATCCGATGTCTAGTATTCCTTTGTGTTTTATTCTGGTTATCTCATGACGGTTCTTCTAACCCATTTACCTATTATGGTGTAATAAGAAAGATACTTTACGTTGATACTCAGTTGAGTAAGGCACCAGGCGACTATCGCGGCCCTCCGATTTGGGTTGTGACAATATCGATATCCACAAAGTCAACTATGGATCAAACCTATGAACATCTAAATTTGCAAACTTCTAATTTTCATCAATTAGAGCCAAATCAACCTAGGAACCTCTGAATCTAAATCCGGACAAATTCCTAAGTCCAAAATTACCATACGGACCTAAAGGAACTATCAAAACTCTGATTCGAAGTCAAATACACAAAAGTTAAACTTGGTTAACACTTCCAACTTAATCTTTCAAACTAGGAACTAAGTATTCCAATTCAATCCAAAACTTCCCGGAAACAATACCAGTCATCCTCGCAAGTCATATAACAACAACTACACATACGAGGAGCAGCAATAGGGAAATAGAGCTCAAATAAACAAAACCACCTGCCGGGTCGTTACACTAAGACTAGGTAAGCCTATTACATAACAATATTAAACCAATAAAATATTAATATATTAAGGAAGAGTTTAATATAAAAGGAAAAATAGAGTTAACACAAGCCGAAATGGCTATACTCAATACATCTCCCCAGAACTAGGCAGTATAGAGTCACGAGCTCTAATTGAATTCATATGAAATATTCGAAATACAATACTGTTTGAAAGTAAAACTAACAGTATCAACATAAAGGATAAGACTCCTAAGGACTACGACTGCATGTAGATCTACCTGGAATCCTCACGACCGATGCAAGCTCTCACTCTCAAGATCCGCTGCCTCTAACACATGGATCTGCACAACAATGAGCAGAAGTGTAGTATGAGTATACCACATTCAGTACCCAGTAAGTAAAAAGACTAAACTCAGTGAAGTAGTGATGAGGTTCAAGTCATATGATACTCATTAGTCAATAACTTGTGCAATATATCAATAACTAGCAACAAAATATGTAAGTTAAAACAATATCAACCATCTCGTAGAACATGTAATAACAACTCAATGTAGAAAAACCCATCTTTGTCAACATATCATCAAATAAAAGTGTGGGCATGTGATAGCATATCAAATTCAACTAACAACTGCTCAAAAATACAAGATGAAGTTTTAAGAAAACATATGTATGATCAGAATATCAACCCTGTTGCAACACATAAACAACATCAAGAAAGATACCCCTGAATCATCACATAACATCATCAACAATGCCACCCTTATTTTTCCGTATGTGCACATAACAATAAAATGCCTTCCTTATTTCTCCACATGCGCATATCACCCTCCTTATTAGGACATGGGGGCAACCTGAGAAAGTGCCACCCTTATTTTTCCGTATGTGCACATAACAATAAAATGCCTTCCTTATTTCTCCACATGCGCATATCACCCTCCTTATTAGGACATGGGGGCAACCTGAGAAAGTGCCACCCTTATTTTCCCCCACGCGCACAATAATATTCACAATCGCACGACAAAGACCTCATGCTGACACCCCAATCAATCCGTTCAAATGTCTACATGTGCCACAATTATCACAAAATAATAGTACCAAAGTTTCTGTCACGCCCTAAAACCGAGGAGCGCGACCAACGCTCAACCGAGTGAACCCAATCGAGCAAGCCTGTTAGATTTCATTCTACCCAAGCTCATCCATGAATAAAGATAATACATAATTTCATTAATTAGACCAAAACGTGATCATGTCTACAATACCAATTCATTACCAATAATTACTTCATTTTTTACTTCATTTTTGAAGTCTCAGTTCCATACATTTTTCATAATATGGAGTGGAAATAGTAATTTAAATACAACATAACAAGTTTGACTTTCCCAGCACCAATACACAACCCACACTATATCTACGGAGCCTCTATAGATAAAGAAGAGTACAATGATAATGCCGGCAATAAGGCTCCGGTTATACCTCGACCATAATACATAAAGAACAAAAGGTACATGACCCCGGGATGAAGTGGGGCTCACATAGTCAGCTGATAAGAAGGTGTACTGCTATCACTGATCAATATCTCTTGCTGTGGAACCACCTGCATCCATTTAAAGATGTAGCGCCTCCGGCAAAAGGGACATTAGTACCGTCGAATAATACTAGTATGTATAACTAAACACCCTCTCAATAGAACAAATAATACAAACAAGATTATCATAATATAAATGAAAGCCTTAATCAACATCAAACCTCAATTTAGGATCAAGACAATGTTCAAATTTATTTCCATATCGCACATTGGGAGATTTTTAGTATCAATATACCATTGTCCACAACACCATTATTCACAAAACCAGTACCACCGTACTCTTAGCACGGAGTCCGATCACGACCCGATCGGCTAGGCTATCTCATTAGAGACATCAACCACAATTTTTCTCAATATCAATACCACCGTCTTTAACATGGAGTCCGATCACGACCCGATCAACTAAGCTATCCAACAGGGACATCGACCACAATCACAATTTCAATTACAATTTCCAGCACAATCACCACCATGTGTTCCGCATTGTGTCCGATCATGACCCGACCGGCTAGGCTGTCTTATTTGAGACATCAACCTTTTTATATCAATCATCGCATTTCATATTACTTTCA
>AWOL01S0024734.1:20826-33323 GCA_000715115.1 Nicotiana otophora | reverse complement strand
ATGGTTTCAGCTCATTTAAATATTTTATCAAATGCTAGGTGTTCATATTGGTGCTCTATATAACTTATGTGGGAGGTGTATATATTTGAACCTGTGTGTTACTGATATTGCTACATTAGTTGTTACAGTAAATGCCTTATTGTTATTTAAACCTGTAGGGAGGAGTGAGTGTGAGTGGTCAAGAGTATTTAGGAGTAGGATCCAGTTTGTGGATTGAGATGCCCTCCCTGATACCAGCACTGCTCGGGGTCCCTGAGACCCTTGTGAACTCTGAAGTACTAGGGGTCCAAAGGGTGTCTTTTCCATGAATGGGATTTACCTTAAGCCCTTAATCTCTGACATTCTATTAATCCCTTTAAGACTAGTGCTATATGAAAGAAAAGACTTCATTATGAATATTGTTTTGTTTACTCTATTGGGCTTTACATTGACTTTATTGCATCCTAATTACAACACTTGTTATAGTTTTATTAGGCCTCGCATTGGCCCTATTCTACCCTTAGTTGCATTAAATGGTATGTTGGGCCGCATTCACTAATATCTCTCTTTTATTTTGCATATGTATTATAATTGGGCTTGGTGAGTTCTCAAGAACTCACGGCAAAGTTTCAGCCTAAAGTCCGATGTCACTGGAGCTTGATGTTGTTGTATGATATCTTCTGGGCCTGGCATTTCTTTAGGCCCAATACTATGAGTCTAGCCCCTTCTTTTCATCACTTTTACAATAAATCTGTTGTTTGTTTAAATTTGTGTATGGTACTAACGATATTGATTGGATGTTTTTCTTTATCATCTTTGAATTATTTTAGAGGACTAGGCAAGCTAAAGACCATAGGTAATTAAAAGGGAAAATCACTGTTTTACTTATGTTGGTTAGATAACTTCAATTTGCTTAGTTATATATTTCTGTTATATGAGTTTTACCCATGCTAACCGTTTTTAAATGAAGTTTTTTTTGAAGATCAAAAACAGATTCAGAAGTGGGAAACTCTTTAAAAGTTGAAAGCGAAAACGTTTTCAAAGATAGTTTTACGAAAGAAAATGAAACACAGTTGCAATCAAAGATTACTTCAAAGATTACTACATATAGCCCGTGTACACACTCGTCACCTAGTGTACACGTCTTTCAAATAATACAAATGGCAAAAGCAACCCAAATCCTAAGTGGTAGTTCCCCCACACAAAGTTAGGCAAGATACTTACCTCAACTAGGCCAAATTAACCCTCAATATTAGCTTTTCCCTAGAAATTTACCTCCACACGGCTCAAATCTAACCAAAAATGATTTAATATCATCAAACAATGCAGGATAAATCAATTATGATATATGAAGCTATGATCTTTACACATTTCCCAAAAAGTCAACAAATGTTAACCCCAGGCTAGCCGGGTGAAAAGTTAGGTCCAAAGGTAAATTCCAACTACCCATAAACCCACGATTCGACATATGTATTCTTTTCAAATCCGAGTCAAAATCGATTCTCAAAACTCAAATCTTTAATTTTCAAAACTTTGATAAATATTCGCAAGTTTCCTTTTTGATTCTCATAAATTTGATGTTAAATAAAAGATATAGTCATGAAATATAGTTGAAAATTGATTAGCATCACTTACCCAATGATTATAGATGAAAAGCCCCTCTCCAAATTGCCTCCTATAGAGTCTAAGGTTCTAACATGGGAGAAAATGATATGAAATCCAGACTCCCAGCCCTTTTGTTCAGTTGCAGATGTCGCAATCGTGACATTTGCAAACTCTCACAATTGAGAAGAATTTCTCGAATATGCGGCAATGACTGACTATGGGGGGAAGTCACAAATGCGACATGAGATTTGTAATTGCGAAGCGTGCTTCCCTCACAAATTTGAAACAACGTCGCAAATGCGAACCTACCCCGCTCAGGTTCCACTTCGCAATTGCGAGCCAAGCATCGCAAATGTGACATCTAAGACCCCTGTTAAGGTCGCAATTGTGATGCTGGTGTTCGCAATTGCGACACATGAGGCATCAGCACAACAGCAGTCCAGATTTAGTTCCAAACTATTCTGAAACTTACCCAAGCCCTCAGGGCTCCAAATCAAATACCTATACAAGTCTAAAAACATCATACAAACTTTTTCACTATATAAAAACACATAAATAAGATCTAGAACTATGAATCAGACATCAAAACTCATGAATTTGCAAACAAAAGTTCAAGAACATCTAGAATTGCAACCAAGCGTCCGAATCATATTAAATCAACTCCAAATAACCCCAAATTTTGTAGAAATGTTCTAAATAGCATAATGGACAATTCCAAGGCAAAAAAACCAAATTCCAAACCCGAAATCCAAAAGTCAACCTACGGTCAAACATGAAAAAATCTTCAAATCCTCAAATTGCCACTTTCGACAAAATAATACAAATCAACCTACGGACCTCCGAATTTGATTATGGGCATACGCCCAAGTCCCAAATCATGATATCAACCTCTTAGAGCCATCAAAACACTGTACTTGGATCGTTTTCACAGTAGTCACACTATGGTTAACATTTCAAACTGAAGCTTCTAAAGTAAAAAATACACATGTGTGAAGCATTAAAAGGAAAAACGGTGTTCAAATACACAAAACGGCTGGTTGGGTCATTACAAAATCACATACCCAATGGTTGTAGATGCAAATACCTCCTCAAAATGGCCTCCTACCGAGTCTAGGGTTCAAAGATATGAGAATGAGATTAAAATCCCATCTCCAAGCTTTTATGTTCAGTCGTATATGTCGCAAATATGACTTGGGGTTTGCAAATGCGAACTCCACAAATGCAAAGAATGATTGTAAAAGAGACATCCATTGCAGTCTTGCTGACGTCGCAAATGCGATAAAAAGTTTGCAAATGTGAACACGGATCATATGGCAAATACGACCATGGTGATTGCAAATGTGACCACTCCTAGCCTAGACCCTATTACAAATGCAAACACTGAGTTTGCAAATGCGAACTTGATAGTTCCTGGCATATCTCGCAAACGCGAGATCACAAATGTGAACAAAGTCTCGCATTTGCGAGACCTGAAGCATCTGTGTAAAAACTAGAAAACTAAAACTCATCTAAACACTCTGAAACGCATCTGAAACTCACCTGAGCCCTCGAGACTCCAAACCAAACATCAACACAAGTCAAAACCTATCATACAAACTTGCCCACGTGATAAAACAGTAAAATAACTTCTAAAACCACGAATCAGACATCAAAATGCATGCAATTTACATTGAAACTGAAGAACTTCTATAAACACAACCACGCGTCCGATTCCTATCAAATCAGCTCGGAATGATGCCAAACATTGCAGACAAGTTTGAAATATCAAAATTCACCTATTCCAAGTTCGAAAATCAAAATTCAAACACGATAGCCATATAGTCCAACCATGGTCAACTTGAGGAATTTCAAAACCCTTAAATTGCTAACTTTCGGTAAAACATGCCAAATAAACCTAGGGACATCCGAATTTAATTTAAGTCATACGCGTAAGTCCAAAATCATGATATGAACCAACCCGAGTCATCCAAAAAATATTTTGAATTCGTCTACACAAAAGTAAAACTCTAGTCAACTCTTACAACTTAAGCTTCTAATATAAGAATCACTCTTCCAAATCAATCCTGAACCGCTCGAAAACTGAAATCGACCATACACTCAAGTCATAATATATCATATGAAGCTTCTCAATACTTTAGACCACTGAACGTAATGATAAAGCACAAAATGATCGGTCGGGTCGTTATAGATTCCTAGATGATTTTTACTCTAGTTGTCGAAAGTTTGGCAATTTGAAGAAGTGGATAGTTTTTAAGCTTGTCCAATAGTTGACTTTGATATTACCGGACTTCGATTATTGTTTGAGAACTTTATATAGGTTTTTTTTAATTGAATGGAACTTGTGTACAATGTTTTATTATGATCTGAAGTGTTTAGGCATGAATCTGAGGCACAGTTGGAGGTTTAAAAGTTCTTGAACTTACAAGAAGTTCAACTTGTGGTTTGATCTTTAGTTTGTAGATGTGATGATATCTCATGTGATTGAAGTCTTTGGAAAGGTCCGGGTAGTATTTATGGACTTGTTGGTATGATTGGAGGTGATCCCGAGTGAGTTTCGGACCATCCAGTGCACGTTTAGCGTTGCAGATTTGGCTGGTTCTGGTGTGCTTCGCGATCAAGGAGGGTTATTTTGGAACTGGGAAGATTGTTGTTCAACTCGTGATGGGGAAATCGCATTCGCAAAGAAGGAGTTGGGAGTTAGGAGGAATCCTTTACATTCGCGAGACGGAGGTCGTGTTCGCGAAGAAGGCTGGGCATGGAGGCACCACAATCACAGGGTTGTTGTCGTGTTCGGGTAGGTGTGGAAGGAAAGTCTTCCTGATTGCAAGAGTGCTTTTGCGATGGAAAAGGAGAAATTAAGGCAGAGGTATTTTGTGCTTTGCGAATGTGATGCTTAGGCCGCATTTGCAAAGAGTAACCGTGGGCAGTGCATTTCAGTGGAGATTTTGAAATTTTTACCCATTCTCTCATATTTTGAACTCTAGACTTGGAGATGGACAACTTTCAAGGAGGGTTTCATACAAGACTAAACGATAAGTGATATCTATTCATTTGTGGTTATATTTCGAGAATCTATATGGATTATTAACACCTAAAATATGAAATTTTGAGGTGAAATTTGGGGTTTTAAACAATAACTTAAGAGAGCAAAAATTGAGGTTTGAGCAGTGATTTGGACATGAATTTTAAACTAAACACATATTTGAAGTGGTGGTATTATGGGAAAACAAGAAATCTCGGAACACAAATCAGAGTCCAATAACATCAAAGTCAACTATTGATCGAATTAAGAATTCTCTAATTCTTCAAATTATCAATTTTCGACAAATAGAGTCAAAACCTTCTAGGAACATCTAAAATCAAATTCGAACATATGTCCAATTCCAAAATTACCATACAAACCTATTGGAACTATCCAATCACCAATCTAAGGTCATTTACACAAAAGTCAAATCTTGGTCAACTCTTAAATTTAAATCTTTTAAAATAAAACTAAGTGCTTCAAATTAGATAACTAATGACGCCTAATGTCCAACACAATATAGCCCCCTTGTCTCGCCGCATACGAAACAATAAAGTAAATGTCAGCCTTGTCTCATCACACGTGCATAATAATATTCCCACATTTCTCTCCAAATGCACAAACCTACACACACACACACACACACACATACATATATATATATATCTCGCTTTGTCATGTCGCATGTGCAAATATCAATAATAACAATAGCACAAACAACTCACATGTAAATACCCTAACAGTCCTCTCAACAATACCATACGTGCCAAAAACATAACAACATAACATAATAACCAGAACAACATATGCCCATGCACAAGAATGTTTCCACAACAACAATTATAATACCACAAACACATATAGCCCACCGCTCAACAACACCGAGTACATCAAGAACAACAATAATAGAAGGTACAACAAGTAAACCAATATAAGAATGACAACAATGCAATGAAATGGAAGAATAAGCTCAACGATGAAAGACATATAAGTAATAATGACTTCAAGTAAGAGTAGTTCAACAATAAGAGAAGTAACATGTAACATCGACTTCAAATAAGGGTAATCAATTATGGAAGAGATATCATGTGACAATAACATCAACTAAGGATGATCAACTACAGAAGAGATAACATGTAACGATAACTTAAATTAAGGAAGATCAACTACAGAAGAGATATCATGTAACAGTAAAGAAGAAACAATGACAATTGAAGCATGTACCAACAATTTCAAATAAGTAATATAAGAGTGAATTTAACAATGGAGAACATAACATGATAGAGCAGCTTTAAGTTAGTGTGCATAAGAACCTGAAGAGTCTAAACCGGTAATATTTTCACATATAGAGTCGTGTACATACTCGTCACCTCGAGTACATGTATTTTACGTAGTTCAAATAACACAAACAAACCAATCCCTACAGGGTACTTCCCCCACACAAAGTTAGACAAGATACTTACCTCAAAAGCCCACAATAAAAACTCTAAAATAGCTTTACCTTTACGATTCACCTCCGCTCGGCTCAAATCTAGCTAATATCGACTTAATAACGTCAAATAATTCAAGAGAAATCAATTCCAATAAATAACGCTATGATCGTAGCAAAATTCCTTAAAAGTCAACCCCAGGCTCGCCAGGTTAAAACCCGGGACTAATGGTAGATTCCAACTACCCATAACCCCACCAGTCAATACATGAGTTTTGTTTCAAAATCCGAGTCCAAATCAACTCTCAAAACTAAAATTCTCATTTTTAAAAATATAGAAAAAGTTTCTAGATNATAAAGTTGTGTACATACTCGTCACCTCGAGTACATGTATTTTACGTAGATCAAATAACACAAACAAACCAATCCATACAGGGTACTTCCCCCACACAAAGTTAGACAAGATACTTACCTCAAAAGCCCTCAATAAAAACTCTAAAATAGCTTTACCTTTACGATTCACCTCCGCTCGGCTCAAATCTAGCTAATATCGACTTAATAACATCAAATAATGCAAGAGAAATTAATTCCAATAAATAACGCTATGATCGTAGCAAAATTCCTCAAAAGTCAACTCCAGGATCGCCAGGTCAAAACCCGGGTCTAATGGTAAATTCCAACTACCCATAACCCCACCAGTCTATACATGAGTTTTGTTTCAAAATCCGAGTCCAAATCGACTCTCAAAACTAAAATTCTCATTTTTAAAAATATAGAAAACGTTTCTAGAAATTTCACTTTCCTTCTCATAATTGTGATGTTAAAACTCACATATAATCATGTAATATAGTTGGAAATTAATCAAAATTACTTACCTAATGATTGTAGATTAAAATCCCTCTTCGAAAGCGCCTCTTATCGAGTCTAGGGTTCCAAAATATGAAAATGAAACCAAAGTCTTGTCCTTCAGCTTAAATGTCCAATCGTAAATGCAACCTGGGGTTTGCAAATGCGAGGTAATGATCGCAAAAAGAGAAGACTCTCATATCCTTGCTGTCATCATAAATGCGATGATTTATCCGCGAATGCGAACTTTGTACATGTCGCAAAAATGACCTCTCAGTCGCAAAAGCGATCCCTCCCTTGCTCGGGCCAGTATCGCAAATGCAATTAGGAGTTCGCAACTGCGAACTCTTCAGGCCACAGTGCACTTAGGAAAAGCGAAGAAGAACCCGCAAATGCGATAGTCGCAAATGAGGCATATTTCTCGTGACTACGAGATAAAAAAAAAAAGCAAAATCTGAACCTTCTATGAATCTCTGGAACGCATCTGAATCTCACCCAAGCCTTCGGGACTCCACATAAAATATCAACACAAGTCTGAAAATATAATATGGACTCGCTTTCATTAAATCATCAAAATAGCATCTGCAACCATGAATCGGACCTTCAAACCACATGAAATTCGTATGAAACTCGAGAATTTCTAAAAGCACAACCGCGCTTCTGAATCCTATCAAATCATTTCGGAAAGACGCCAAACTTTGCAACGAAGTTCCAAATAACAAAATGGACCTATTCTAATTCTCGAAACAAAAATCCAAACATGATAGCTATGAAGTCAACTTACGGTCAAATTTATCAAAATTTTAAGCCTTTAAATTGCCAACTTTTGGCAAAACAACACAAATCAACCTACGACCATCCGAATTCGATTTCGAGCATACGCCTAACTCCAAAATCACGATATGAACCTATCAGAGCCATCAACATACTGTTTCAGTGTGATTTTCACATAAGTCAAAACTCGATCAACATTTTCAACTTAAACCTCTAAAGTGAGAATCACGCATCCAAATTCATCCTGAAATATCCGAAAATAAAATCCGATCATGCACACAAGTCATAATACATAATATGAAGCCACTAAAAATCTCGAATCCCTAAATAGAATCTTTAGGCTCAAAACGACCAGTCGGGCCGTTAGATGAAGACTATCATGCCCGCTNATCCCTAAATAGAACCTTTAGGCTCAAAACAACCAGTCGGGTCGTTACATGAAGACTATCATGCCCGCCTTGCACCACTATTTATTTAACTAACGCATCAGATGAATATAGGTTTTGGCTGATTCTATTCTAATCTTAGCTTTTTTAGACCTAAAGTTACCCTTTTCACTTTCAATAGGAGCATCATTAAAGTAGTTTACTTGAAATATATTTAATAAAATTGCTTGTTTTTGGAAAATCAGTTACTCCATATGTATGAGAATTTGTCAATCTATTGTTCATTAATTTTTATGGTTAAAATCATATGCGCACTTTTTGCTATATATAATTTACTTTTCACAAAAAACAAAGAGATTATTTTGTGCTATAGGTTGTAATGTCTTTCCTTTATAACTTCTCTTTGCTCATGTAAAATATCAAGTTTCATTTGTATCAAATATGCTTGAATTTATTTGGCTTTAATATAATAATACATAACAAAATAAAAAGTTTTTCTAAGTTAAAAAGAACATAAACATAAGAACTATCCTGCAAAAGTCTCGACCAAACTTAGAAAAGAAAATAATAAAATAAAGAAGAAAATACGAAAACTCGTGCAACAAAAATTATGATCAACTATCAAAGGTAAAGGAAGAAATATTTCACCTTTCCCTCATAAGTATTAAAAGATATATTAAGATAAATTTATGCATTATAATCTCAATTGTAAATTGAAATATAAAGCATATTATCCATTATCAATTCGGCGGCATTTGACATGACTTACTTAGGTTAGACCTCAGTACTTTCACTAGGGACCCCATAAAAAAATGAATGCTTAAATCTAGACCCCCATTCGGAAGATCGAAAACCTTGTATAGATCAGGATTGGTCATGTAAGGTATTAAATTGCCAGCTTCTTGTTTCTTGGCCATTGTCATCTATTGTCCAAATATTCATACAATATGCATCGTAACAACAGTTTCCTGTTGGGAAAAAGCTTGAGCCTGTTGGAGGTTCAAGTACCCCAAGTGCACTATATACTACTCCGCCCTATTCAACCATTGATGCAAAGTGTCATGACCTCAAAATCCCGCCTTACACTTTTTTTGGATCATTGTTACCTATTATTTTATAATGTATTGTATTGTATCGTATCGAAGCATTTTAGGAATACATCGTTTGGATAGATTGTATTATTTGCTATTGTTAAATAATATTTTGCTGTTTGGTTTGACTGTATCGTACTGTACTGTAACTGATAAGTTTACTAAAATACTCTCAATTGTTTAAATATTACATTTATCAATAATTACACATAAAAATAATTTAAGAAATCTCTTTCTACTAATTTATCACCAAATATGTCATATAAATAGATTAAGCAATTAAATTCATACAAATTCTAAAACATATTAGTGGAACAAGCTAATAATATTAAAAGCAATATTAAGTACACTCCATTCCTAACAAGATCATAATAATAATAAAATAAAAAATAAAATGTTAAAGAACTATGATAAAGAAAGGAACATGAATTGGCAGAACAAAGATGACTAGAATTGGAGATAGAATCAAATTAGCAGAAAAAACTAAACAAAAGAAGGCAAAAACACATTTGACGTTATAGTTGGAAGTGACATAAATTCTGGAAAAAAAGGGACGAAGACAAAGTAGGTTATAGGTTGGAGATATGGAGTTAAAAAAATGGTAAAGGGTAAAATAGAATTATGGAGTAATAACTTAGGGCATAATTGTAAAGAAAAATAGGAAACAATCCCGCCACACTAAATCAGTTGTTTTAAAAAATGGAACTTTTTATTGTTTTAAAACAATGGATTTAACAATACAATACAATCATTTTAATGAAACAATCAAAACCAAGATTGCTCTGGGATAACAATACAATACGATACAATGGGTAACAAGCATCCAAACAAGTTGTTAGGAAACGTGATGGCACTTAGTCTCTAAGACTAGGTAACCCTAATGCATGAAGAGATTTACTATAAATAACCAATTCAACTATATGAAAATTAAACTGATAATGAAATAAAGTAACTAAAACTAAAAAATAGTTGTACAATCACCGGAATCGGTAGTACACAGTCATATACTCTACTAAAATACCGAATAATCTTTAAATACAAAACTACTTTGAAATGAAAATAAATAGTAGGAAAGATAATATCAAGAGGTGACTCTGAGGCATGTGAGCGCCAAGCATGTATACCTTGAAGTCTCTATCTGCGTAGACACAACTCTCAAAATCAACACTATCTGAAGTATCTAGATCTGCACATAAATGTGTAGAGGCGTTGCATGAGTACACCACAGCAGTACCCAGTAAATATCAAGACTAATCTCGGTGGAATAATGACGAGGTAAGTCAAGACACCCATTAGGCAATAACCCGTATAAGCATATAAATCTAAAGCTAATAGTGGAAAGAAATATCATTTAAGGCTAACAACGGAAGGGATATTAATTTAAGACCAACAACGGTACAATGGAAAAACAAATGGCAACGTGAAGTAAACAGTTGATAACACGCGAAAACAATTAGGACACAATTAAAATATTAATTAAATCAATTAGGAGAAGCAGGGGGCAATTCAAGTATTCGAGTCATTTTAATACATGATTTACAACAAAATTCAAGGCACCACACATCATAATCACAAACCATAGGCCACAATCACGAATCAGACAATCATGGCACCTCGTGCCCACGTTATTAATCACCTTAGCACGATAAAGTCCACGTGCTACCGCGTATATTATATCCGTGTCAACTTCCAAATACAATGTTTGAGATATTTATTTAAATAAAATAAGTCATAATAACAATTTTGAATAAAGTAGAGCATCAAATGAAATGATGAGTTTATTTTAGGAATCAAATAAAGTAAAATAAAGTACAATTTATATAAAGTAGAGTATCAAATGGAAGAAAGAGTTTAGTTTAAGAATCATATCAGGTAGAGTAAAATAATATTTTTAAATACAGTAAAACATCAGATAAGTTAATGAATTAATGTAGAATCATTTAAAGTAAAGCGTGATAATAAGTTTAAGTAAAGTACAACATCAAATAGGAAAATGGGCTTAATTTCAGAATCATCTATAGAAAAACACTAAGTGAGATGACGAGTTTTATCTGAAGAGTCACATAAAGTAAAGAATGTTAATAATATTTTTTATTTAAAAGTCGTTTTGTTACCAACAACTCAACATAATATGAGATAATGACTCCATGAAAATAAATTCAGCTTGAAAATCAATTCACTAAGTAACAACGGAGAGATAAATTGGCATAGTAAAATAACACAACAAATCATGTAGAATGCACGACTCACAATCGTACCAACACAAGAATAACAACAGATAACAAAATACAATTAAAATACAAGGAAAATGATTTAAGGAATAACAATAATTGTTCAAATCAACAAGTCGTTCCAAAATAGAATGTGCAATAAGAATCACACCGAGGTACCACACCCCATGTTTACATTTCATAAATCGCAATCACAATCTTACTTATATCACCACGCGAGCCTTGTATTTATTTTTAAAATATTTATCCCGAAATAGCTACACGCGTTTTAGCCCACCTTATCTCACCGCATGCGTTTCGAAACCTACCCTTATACCACCATATGCATTTCAATACCGTACTTTATACCACTACATAGGTATCAATATTACAACACAATAATCACTCGTACCACACGTGCCCATATGCCACAACATTGCCAAAATCAGCAATACTAATGTCACCACAACACGTAGCCCACGATTAACCACAATATGTATAAGAATCTCAACAATAACAAAGTGAACGTGAAATATCTCAACAAGGAAAGGTATTTCAATAACCACAAATTTCAATCGCAAACGTGTTAATAGCTCTCAACAACTACAAATTCAATAACCCAACAATGAAGGTATTTTCATGAAATGTAAAGTTCAAATTTTAGTGTATAACATAAGCTAACTGTAAAAGGGATAGCATAAAATAGAAACTACAACTAAATACATGAGAATAACTCGATAATGGAAAGAAGAGCATGTAACAACAACTACTACTAAAAGCGTATAAGGGTAACCTCGATAAAGGAAACTAGAACAAGTAATGACAACTTCAATTAAGGCATGTAGGGATAAAATTATCACCGTAAGATAGAGCATGTAATAATATCTTCAATTAAATTCTTATAAACAACATAAGAGTCTAAACCGGTCAAATACTACATATAAGCCCGTCTACACACTCGTCACCTTATGTACATGTCTTCCACATAAATCAAATAGTACAATCAGACCCAATCCTAAGGGATAGTTTCTCTCACATAACGTTAGGCAAGATACTTACCTCAATTAGGCCAAATTAATACTCAAAAATAGTTTTTCCCTTAAAATTCACCCCCGCGCAGCTCAAATCTAGCCAAAATAATTTAACATCATCAAA
>AWOL01S0024734.1:5529-18694 GCA_000715115.1 Nicotiana otophora | reverse complement strand
AGCCGAGGGTCTTTCGGAAACAGCCTCTCTACTCCTTCGGGGTAGGGGTAAGGTCTGCGTACATACTACCCTCCCCAGACCCCATTAATGGGATTCTACTGGGTTGTTGTTGTTGTTGTTGTTGTTGTAACATAGCTGCAGATGTCACATTTGTGATCAAACGTTCGCGATTGCGACAAGATATTAGAAAATGCGGAGTTCGCAATTGCAACAAAAAGTTTGCAATTGCAAAACACCGGCACCAACAATCCCAAACTTTACCAAAATGATTCGAAATCACCTCGAAACTTGTCCGAAATATCCGGAACACAATCCATATAAGCATTTCAATCATAAACATGCTACAGACATGCTCGTGCACTCAAAATACTGAAAAGAGATCGTCTTGACCTGATGTTGACCATGGTCAAACTCCAATTCATTAACTTAATTAGCCACTCAACCAATGACCCAAAACATACCCGAGCCCTTCGCGGCCCCATCCAACCCACATCAACAAGTACATAAACCTCATGCAAACCTGCTTGCATGCTCGAATCATTAAAATATCATATAAAACCATGAATCGAACACCAAAACACATCAAAAGTTTAATGAAACTCAAGAAATTCCAAAATCACAACCAAGCGTCCAATTTTCGTCAAACAAACCCGGACTGAGAGCAAACTTTGCACATAAGTTGTAAACAACAAAACGGACCTATTCCAACTCTCGATTCCCAAATTCAAGCTCAATAGCCATAAAGTCAAACCATGGTTAAACTTAAGAAATTTTAAACCTTCGAATTGCCAACTTTTACCAATTAAAGCCAAAAGCTTCTAGAAACAGCCAGATACAAATCCGGGTATACGGCCAAGTCAAAGTTACCATCCGAATCTAATGGAACCATCATAACTCTGATTCGAGATGAAATACGCAAAACTCAAACTTGGTGAACTCAACCAACTTTAAACTTCTAAAATGAGAACCATTCTTCCAAATAAATCCTGAACCACTGGAAAACTAAAACTGGCCATACAGGTAAGTCATAATACATCATATGAAGCTACTCAAGACCCTAAACCAATAAACGAAAAGCAAATGCTCAAAATAAATGGTCGCGTTGTTACATTCTCCCTCACTTAAGCTTACGTTCATCCTCGAACGTGCCAAGTGTCATTCCAAAGCCATCAAATCACCATATATACTCCCTATGCACATACCCGTTGGTAGTCCCATGTCACCCCAATCCATATAAGCCTGACAACACAATCTAGCTGAGGATTCTTACTTCAACCGTAGCCCAAAAATATTATAGTCAAATCTCTAATATCCAGAATCTATTACATGACCCAATTCTCACATCTATATACTGTAAAAGTTTGAAAAAGCAAAATCAAGCCATAATCATAACCCAAAATGTAACCACAATAGCTGCTCCATAATGATCTCGGTACCGCTCACAAACCTCATATCAGATAAAACCTTGTTCTGAACCTTTGTACAATGCCAATGATAAAAGAAACATGCAGAAGCTCATAACCACCCATCATATCAACAAGTCATGGAGCTCTCTTGCTTGTTAAGAACCATGGCCAAATATTTAAGCTGACTAGTGACACTATTCTTCCAAACATACCTTCACCAAATCTGATGGCACTCATTTCAAGTCCAACAACCGCACCTTATCCAGTACAAGCTACTACACCGACTTGTTACACCATTTCCACCTAGTGCCACATACCATGCAGTCCGTGAACCAACGAACAATAACTCAAATATACCCAATGATGAAAAAAGAATTGAAATGAGAGAACCGTCTCGCCGGCTCAACAGGTATCACGGCAAGGAACAAAAAATGCTAAGAACCCATCACACAAAGGAGGAACAAAATGCACTAAATATGCACAAGGATCATATCCCAACATAAATCTGTTGCGATGCGTGACCTAATCCAAACACTGGTCGACCCGAAATACTGCGAACCATGAGGCTCACAATCAACCACCATATGTATATGAATAGCAACACGCAAAGAACATGACCATAACCATGGAGATACAGATAGCACCAAATGCCTCCAATAGGAAGACCATAACCAAGGCACAATAAACCATGCAACATCCCAAGCGCCATCTCACTCGGATTCCGCCACAAAGCCAAACATAATCACATCATGTATGTAGATAATCAATAATCTAACAACTCCCCGTAGTATAAGAGAGTAGCTCATGGAATGCATCAGAAAATGAATAATACCAACTCTTACCGACAACACATCCCTCCACAATGACTCTGTTGAGTAAAAATTTCGACCCGATGTAGAGTACGCATTCTCATTTGGCCTACCAATGGCCTCCAAATCAATTCTGATCCTCCCCGAAATAGGTTGATAGCCTCCAACAATCCCACAATAACCAATTTGAACCACGTACCATTAGTCGCCAACCTCTTAGCATACATTCACTATTTGCAACCATAGAGCAAGCTGCCTCTGAGGGGTCCCACATTAAACCACATAACTTCTAATACCACCGACTAGCCTCATATCAACATCTTCCATGACCCTACTGTTACGGCCCAAATTCTAACTAGTTGTTATGGCACCTAACCCAACCCGCTAGGTAAGCCAGTTAATCACTAACCAATTTCAATAACAATTAATAAAGCAATTAAGTAAAGAAATTATCTGAATCTTATACATTCCCCAAGAACTAGTAGTAGAAATCACGAGCTTCTAAGAATAGAGTTTACAAAGCTAAAATGAATNCCAAGAGCCATCTCGCTCGGATTCCGCCACAAAGCCAAACATAATCACATCATGTGTGTAGATAATCAATAATCTAACAACTCCCCGTAGTATAAGAGAGTAACTCATGGAATGCATCAGAAAATGAATAATACCAACTCTTACTGACAACACATCCCTCCACAATGACTCTGTTGAGTAAAAAAGTTCGACCCGATGTAGAGTACGCATTCTCATTTGGCCTACCAATGGCCTCCAAATCAATTCTGATCCTCCCCGAAATAGGTTGATAGCTTCCAACAATCCCACAATAACCAATCTGAACCACGTACCATTAGTCTCCAACCTCTTAGCATACATTCACTATTTGCAACCATAGAGCAAGCTGCCTCTGAGGGGTCCCATATTAAAACACATAACTTCTAAGACCACCGACTAGCCTCAAATCAACATCTTCCATGACCCTACTGTCACGGCCCAAATTCTAACTAGTTGTGATGGCACCTAACCCAACCCGCTAGGTAAGCCAGTTAACCACTAACCAATTTCAATAACAATTGATAAAGCAATTAAGTAAAGAAATTGTCTGAATCTTATACATTCTCCAAGAACTAGTAGTAGAAATCACGAGCTTCTAAGAATAGATTTTACAAAGCTAAAATGAATTAAATACATCATCTATTTGAAAAATACATTAACAGAGTTTTATAGATCCAAGGCTACCATGAACAAGAGGCAGCTACAAGCGGGATGCAAGTGCATCTTCAAATCCAGCTCCCATCGAACATAGCAACATCATTAGTCAATATCTGCACGCAAGGTGCAGAAGTGTAGTATGAGTACAACTGACCCTATGTACTCAATAAGTAACATTCCTAACCTTAGGTTAAAAGTAGTGACGAGCTAATAAAAAGTTCGGGTCCAACACCAATATTTCACAACAGCTCATAATAGCACAATACAAGTAACAAAAGAAGTATCTTAGAAATAAAAGGCTCAGTTCTTTCACCGTTCCAGAAAAGTAGGCATTTATTTTCAAGTATCTCAGTGAATATCCAAATCTTTTACCGAAATATCCAATATACGAGTAAGTTTGAAAACTGTGATTTTTCCTAAAAAATCCTTTCAACAATAAATAAGATGTTTCATTTTCCTTTCAGATAGCAAGTGTAAGATGTCTCTCTATGCCCATATGTCAAGTGTGCATGCCAAATGCGATGCAAATTAGTGATAAAGTTCATATGCATGCTCTCACAGTATAAATTCACTCAGTCCTCCCAGTCACTCAGCACTCGACACTCAGCACTCGCACTCAGCACCCGCACTCAACACTCGCAATCAGTAGGTACCTGTTCTCACTGGGGGTGCGCAGACTCTAGAGGGGCTCCTACAACCCAAGCTCTATAATCCGTACGGACAACTCACATGTTGCACGGACAACTCATGTGCCATAATATCAATATCTGGAATCGCATGGACAACTCACTTGCTGCACGAATAACTCACATGCTATGGTAAGCCAATCTGACCCTCTTCGGCGTGCAGCCCGATCCCATAATCATCCTCACAATCAGGCCCTGAGTCTCACTCAGTCATCAATCTCTCAAGTTTCTCGTTCTCACAATGTCATGATATTGACCCGAAAAAAATGATATGATGCATCAATAAATAAAAACAAAGACTGAGATATGATATGCTTGTGAATGTGTATGACTGAGTATGTAATGTAATGAAAGCAGATTACTCAACGACAGAAATGACCTCAGTGGTCCCAACAGGATAAGCACGTAGCCTAGACATGGTTTCTAATGTGAATCACAACTCAATATCTCTAGTACGTAAATTGCATGGTTATATATATGAACAGGTAGCTACACAGTACCACAGAAATAACAAAAATCATAGTTCACACGGTGCACGCCCTACACCAAGCATGTGTGTCACCTCAAAACAAAATACATAACACGTATTTTCAGGGTTCATACCATTAGATCCAATATTATAAGACTTACTTACCTCGAACAAGCCAATTCCAACACCGATCAAGCCAAGCGATGCTCCAAAATGCCATCTCGCGCGTTCTGACCTCCGAACGGCTCGCAACTAACCAACAACAACTCAAATACATCAAACAATACTAAAGGAACCAATCCCAATAAAAATTGCTTCAAGAATCGCCTTAATCCGAGCTCCATAGCTCCCAAAAATGAAGAAAGAACCAAATCCCTCGATAATATAGTTTCTACCCAGCAATTCCGCATTTGCGGACAATTCGTCGCATCTGCGACCATCGCTTTTGCGAAAAACATCGTATATGTGAAAAATAGTATGGCCTAGCAACCCTTGCACATGCGGTATTAATCTCCACATCTGCGAAGACCCTCGCACCCGTGCTTCCACTCGACGCACCTACGTATCCGCACCTGCACACTCTTCTCCGCTCCTGCGGGCCTCCTTATCCAGCTCTCAGCCCGCTTCTGCGACTGCATTGTCGCTTATGCGACCATCGTACCTGCATAAACGAACCGCAGGTGCGGTCATACCAGAACCAACATCCTTTAACAATGCACTATGCAATGAAAGTTATCCGAACCTCTTCCGAAACTCATCTGAGCCACTCAGGACCCTATCCGAATATACCAATAAGTCCAATAACATAACACGGACCTACTCGAGGCCTCAAATCACGCATAAGAACATCGAAATGACGAATCGCACCTCAAATCGAACTTAATGAACTTTTATTTTTTAGTAACATTGTGAATATTACCATTGATCAACCAAATGAGTACACTTATTAAGCACTTTACATAATGCTCCATCTCAAGCTAAGTTGTACATCAGTGATATTTCTCAAGAATTCTCTATAGCTATTGGCCTTCCTTGCTTTACGGATACTATATACTCTAACTAACATTTCCTTCCTAATCTGTTCTGCTGTGTCTATACTATTTATATTAGCTTCTTTAAAAATCTTCCAATTCCTTGCTTCCATGTATGATAGAAGACAGCTCCCATTGTTGTTGCAACCACTTCTTTCTTTATCTGTTTCAACTTCTTTTGTTTTATGTTTTTCATTATGCTCGCTATGTCTCCTTCTTGCAATTGTACACCAAGCCATCTCAGCACCTCAGCTGACTTGTTTCAATTTTATTCTTATCACATAAACATCATTCCACATTATCCACATGAATCTGCAACTTCAACATCCTTTCCTTTGGTAGTAGTCTCCTTTGATCTCCCAACCACATAAAAAAACCTATGCTTTGGCTGTGCTACACTGCTCCATATCAAATCTGTTGTATGTAGTCTTTGCATTTCCCCTAGCAGTGCAATATAACATTCAGTTTTTGAGTATCCACCACCCCTTCCCAATTTGTACACTCCTTGTTCATGCCATCTTTTCATATCCTTCTTTAGAGAATTAATCTTCTTCCAATACCAACTACAATCAGTTGGTACCTTATGATGCCAAATGCTTGTATTTGTTTTCATATACAATCCATGCACCCACTTCACCCATAGATCTTCTTTATTATTGATTATGTGCCATAATAATTTTCCCACTGATGCTACATTCCATATTTTACTTCCTTTAACATTCAACCCGCTAAATTTCCTATGAAGACATATTATTTCCATGCCACTAAGACCAGTTTCCTTCTGTCTTCAGTGCTTCACCATGGATAGTCCCTGCATATGCTATCAAACATATTTACCACAACCTGAGGTAAGACGAACACAGAGCTCCAGAAGTTATAGATAGAGAACAACATAGAGTTTACCACCTGCAGTCTACCTGCATATGACAACTGATTTAAGAATCTAGTTTTGATTCTATTGGTTATTCTGTCTACCAGCTGATAGCAATCCAATTTGTTCCATTTCTTGAATGAAAGGGGGAGTCTAAGATATCTGATTGGGAACAAACCTTGAGTAAAGCCTATTTTTACTAATAGGTACTCCTTTGTCAATTCATCCACCCCAGCTATGAAGATATTGGATTCCTATGATTAGAAACCAACGCAGATACCTCATTAAAGTGATTCAAAGCTCCCACCACCCTATTACCTGAAGCTAGATTACCTTTGCAGAAGATGATAAGATCATCAGCAAAGATCAAGTGAGTTAACTTTAGTTGCTTGCATATGGGATGGAATTGAAAATATGGGAGTTCACTCATAGTTGATAGTACTCTGGACATATATTCCGTTACTAACACAATTAGAAAAGGAGACATAGGATCTCCTTGCCTTAATACCCTTCTCCCATCAAAATATCCATGACCTTCACTATTCACTTTCATGGAAAATTTGGTAGTTGTTACATATATCATGATCCAGTGAATGAATCTCTTTGATAACCCAAAACCAATCAGAATCTCCTAGTCCACCATATCATATGTCTTTCTGAGATTAATTTTCAAAAGGCACCTTGCAGATGTCTTTCTACCATAGTGTCTCAAAAGATAATGACAAATAAGTATACTATGCATCATAGATCTTCCTTGAACAAATGCAGCTTGATTGTCAGCTACAATGTGGAATATGGCTTGCTTCAATCTATTGCATATCATCTTAGATATGCATTTGTAAAATACATTACAACATGAAATAGGCTTGTACTGGCTAGCATATTCTGACCTATCCACCTTAGGAATCAGTACAATATTGGTTGAGTTCAATTGTTTCAAGAGCTGCCCATTTTCAAAGAACTCCAGAACTGCTTCTGTGATTTCATCTCCTATAATTTCCCAGGTTGATCTGTAGAAGCCACTCCCATAACCATCAGGTCCAGGGCTCTTATTATTTTAAATTTGGAACATTACATCTTTGACATCCTTCCTCATGTAAGGTCTGATCAGGTTAACCTGTTGTGCCACTGATAATACTGTCCCCTTCTTCAGAAAACTACTGAAAGCTTTAACTCTTGTGTTCATAGATTATCCCAATAATTTCTCATAGTATTCCACAAACACCTGAGCTATATCATCTGGATCACTCTGCCAAACTCCTTTTTGCATTCCTTATTTGTGTTGTAGCTAATTTCATTCTCCTATGCTTGATCATTGCATGAAAGTACCTTGTATTATCATCTCCTAGCCTTATCCAATTTGCTTTGCTCTTCTGTTATAGATATAGTTCAGCCATGTATGAAATCGTCCTAAACTGTTGATACAATTCTCTTTCCTTCTGCTGCATATCCTTATCTAGTGGATTTGTTTATAGCATATTCTGCACTTTCCTTAGTTCTTCCCTTCTATCATCTGCTTCATTAACTAGGTTCTTGAAGTACCTAGTATTTAATTGCTTCAGACCCTTCTTAAGTAGCTTTGGTCTCTTTACTACTCTCAATATTTTGCACCCTTCAATCTGCACTGCCCATCCTCTGCTCATTATGTTTATCATTCCATGTGTATCTGTTACCTTGTTGAGAAAGTTCAATTTATCCGCAATGATCCACACAGTTTCTAAATTCCATTACTTCTGTCGAGTTAACTAGATTTCCTCCTATTCAATCCTCCTCAGTCAATACTGCATTAAAATCACCAACTATCAACCAAGGTTTTGAACAAGCTCCATTGTAAGGACCCATAAAAATTTTAACCAAAAACTCGCGGTTTTGTAGTGCCAAGATAGATTCCTGTGTTACTATATGTACCAATTGAGAATGATTTCCCTGATGTCTTTTCGGATGAACTCCATGGAATTCCTCCAGACAGGGAGATTTATTGTGGGATTGATATGATGCCAGACACGCAGCCTATATCTAGTCCACCTTATAGAATGGCGCCGGCAAAATTAAAAGAGCTAAAGCAACAACTAAGGGATTTTCTAGAGAAAGGTTTCATCCGACCGAGTATGTCACCTTGGGGCGACTGGTTCCCTTTGTCAAAAAGAAAGATGGATCACTGCGGATGTGTATTGATTACCGACAACTCAACAAAGTCACAATCAAAAACAAATACCCATTGCCTAGAATAGATGATTTGTTTGATCAATTACAAGGTGCTAAGTTCTTCTCCAAAATTGATTTGCGGTCCGGGTACCATCAATTGAAGGTAAGGGAATAGGATATCCCGAAAACAACATTCAGAACCCGATATGGGCACTTTGAATTTTTGGTAATGTCTTTCGGGCTAACAAATGCCCCGACAACTTTTATGGATCTTATGAATCGAGTCTTCAGTCCGTTTCTTGACTCTTTTGTGATAGTATTTATTGACGACATCCTTGTATACTCACGAAGTCAAGGGGATCACGCTGACCACCTCAGGGCAGTTTTGTAGACACTTCATAGACACCGATTGTGTGCAAAGTTCTCGAAATGTGACTTTTGGCTTGCATCTGGTACATTCCTGGGTCATGTCATCTCCGTAGAAGGAATTAAGGTTGATCCTCAATAGATTGCAACGGTGAAGGATTAGCCTAGACCTACTACTCCAATAGAGATTCGCAGTTTCTTGGGTTTGGCCGAGTATTATAGGAGGTTCATGGAGGGGTTCTCCACTCTTGCCTCTGTATTGACTAAATTGACACATAAGGCGGTTAAGTTCCAGTGGTCCGATGCTTGTGAAAGAAGCTTCCAGGAATTGAAATCAAGATTGACTTCGGCATCGGTATTGACCCTGCTAGAGGGTACCAAGGAGTTTGTGGTGTATTGTGATGCTTCAAGGATCGGTCTTGGGAGTGTATTAATGCAACATGGTAGGCTAATAGCATATGCTTCAAGGCAACTTTGCGGTGGTGGTTTTTGCATTAAATATATGGCGTCACAGAGTCCATGTAGATGTATTCACGGACCACAAGACACTTCAATACATTTTTAAGTAGAAGGAATTGAACTTAAGGCAGAGGAGGTTGATTGAGTTGCTCCAAGATTATGACATCGACACTTAGTATCATCCGGGGAAGGCTAATATGGTGGCGGATGCTCTTAGTCAGAAAGCTATGGGTAGTTTGGCTCACTTAGAGGCGTGTCAAAGGCCCTTGGCCCGGGAGGTTCACCAGTTGGCCAATTTGGGAGTTCGTCTTGCTGACTCTAATGAAGGGGGAGTGATTGTGCGGAATAGGGAAGAATCATCGCTTGTGAAGAAGTTCAAAGAGATGCAATACAATGATCCAGCGTTCGTGCAGCTGAAAGAAGGGATTCATAAACACTAGACTATGGCTTTTTCTCTTGGCATGGATGACGGTACATTAGGGTACTAAGGGCGGTTATGTGTTCCAAACGTAGATGGTCTTCGGGAAATAATCACGGCAGAGGCTCATACTTCTAGATATTTCGTGCACCTGGGGTCTACAAAAGTGTATCATGACCTCAAGGAAGTTTACTGGTGGAATAATATGAAGGGGGTGTGGCGGACTTTGTGGTAAAATGTTCAAACTATTAACAGGTAAAGGCCGAGAATCAAAGGCCTGGTGGGTTAGCACAGAGTATAGAAATTCTAATGTGGAAATGAAAAATGATCAATATGAACTTTGTGGTAGGGTTACCGTGCACTCCGCAGAAGTTTGACTCAATTTGGGTGATCGTCGATCAACTCACAAAATCAGCTCACTTCCTGCCGGTTAAATCCACTGACACTGCGGAACAATATGCTCAATTGTATATTAAGGAAATAGTCAAGCTTCATGGCACTCTAGTTTCCATCATTTTCGATCGAGGGGCCCAATTCACAGCTAATATTTGGAAGCAATTTCATTAAGGTTTGGGTACGCAGGTAAATCTTAGCACGGTTTTCCATCTACAGACTGACGGGCAAGCAGAGCGAACTATTCAGACGCTTGAGGACATGTTGCGTGTGTGTGTGCTTGACTTCAAGGGTAGTTGGGATGATCATTTGTCGCTTATAGAATTTGCTTATAATAACAGCTTCCATGCTAGTATTCAGATGGCGTCGTTTGAGGCCTTGTATGATAGAAGATGTAGATCGCCGATTGGGTGGTTCGAGGTTGGAGAAGATGAACTAATATGACCAGACCTTGTGCATCAAGCTATGGAAAAGGTTAAGATCATAACAGAGTGGTTGAAAACTACTCAGAGTCGTCAAAAATCCTACTCGGATGTTCGTCGCAGAGACTTAGAGTTCAAGGAAGATGATTGGGTGCTCTTGAAGGTATCTACCATGAAGGGGATCATGCGGTTTGGAAAGAAAGGGAAATTAAGTCCGAGGTATGTTGGGCCGTATAGAATTACTCAAAGGATAGATCAGGTGGCGTACAAGCTTGATCTACCACCTGAGATGGAATTAGTGCACCCAGTGTTCCATGTGTCCATGTTGAATAAGGTAGTTGGAAATACGTCCGCTATCATGCCGTTTGAGACCGTCGAGTTTAGTAAAGAATTGTCGTATGAAGAGATTCTGGTTGCTATCCTTGATAGACAGGTCCGAAAGTTGAGGAACAAAGAAATTCAATCCGTGAAGGTGTTATGGCGAAACCAACCAGCCGGAGAAGCTACTTGAGAAGCCAAGAATGAAATGAAAGAAAAGTACCCTTATTTGTTTGAATAGCCATGTAATAGTTCTATGAAGTTGTTTCCACTAAATTTTGTATCACTTGTTCGGCTAATATAAAGACACTCATTTCTAGTTATATGTCCCCCATGAGGCTTCGGTTGGTGTTATTTTGGATAAGCCTAAATACAAAGGAAACTCTGGTGAAATTTTCAGGAAATTAGAAAGTTAGGAAAATTTTGGGCTGATGGTATGTGGCATGACTGAAACTGTGTTAAGTGAACCTTGATCCTCATTCGAGGACGAATGATATTATGTGGGGGAGGATGTAAGGACCCGTAAAAATTTTAACCAAAAACTCAGGGTTTCGTGGTGCCAAGATAGATTCATGCATTACTATAGTGCTAAGCTCACCGTTGTTCAGACTTTTTGGGTTGAACAGTACCCTACAGACTGAGAAGAAAATGTTTCGTAGAAGAACGCATGTTTGCGGCCCATTATGCGGCCGCATAATCACTCTGCGGACCGCATAATGGCCGCAGAGTGAAGCAGTAAGTTTGGCCAACTTGAGGTCAGTTTTGCGGTCCATTATGCGACAGCATAATTGATATGCGGACCGCATATCGGTCGCATAATCCCTGTTGGAATTATGCGGAGGGATTTTTGCGGTGCATTATGCGACTGCAGAAAACGTATGCGGACCGCATACTGGTCGAATACTTAAGCCGAAAGTCAAGGGCCATTTTTGCGGTCACTTGGTGGACCGCATAACCTTTATGCGGTCATATATGCGACCGCAGACCTGTGTCGGGGCACCATTTTTCTTAATTTAAAACCCGACCCTCATTCCGTTAAAAAACCCATTTAGTCTATTTTGAAGCTCATTTCTGATATTTCTAGTGTGAGAGAGAGAGTGTTCTAGATGAAGGGCGTAATTCCCATCAATTAATCTTCAACTATCACTCAAAGCTTGGAAATATTCAAGTAGAGCACCAAATTCTTCATCCAAAAACATAAGACTTCATCACCCCAGCTCTTAATTTCAAACATAGCTATAATGGGGTATTAATAAGATGGTCCATGGGTATGAGGGTTGTTTATCTTTCATGCATGTGATAAAGAGTGTGGGAAAAATAAAAAGTGAACCATGAACATTTTCCTAATTTTGGGTTCAATTTGTATATTGTAAAAATAGATTGAGGTCATTAAGGGTTCTGGATATTGTAGAGTCTAAAGAAGCGCAATTGAGGTTGTATGGATAACACTCTTCTTCTTAGAATCGAACTCCTGGTGGCTGAATAATTGGTGTAAGTTCCGACTTGATAATACCAGATTTGTTTGCCTTAGTGTGTTGGGTTGAAAGATTCATGTTCCCTAATTGTTTTAGATGCTTACTATGTCATCATGCTACTTGAGAACGTTATTAAGATTTTTCCAAATTCCTTCCCTTATATGCGCAATACCTTATGTGATGGTACTTATCGACATGAATGATGATGTTATTTGAACGGATAAAAAGGGAAAAGACTTGAATTGTAAAATGTTCCCAAGTGCCAAGAACTACTTAATAAATGAGGCTCTTTGTGCCATGTAAAAAAATATGGGAAAGAAATGTGAATTGAGTGAATAATTGAAAGAGGTTATATCTCAAGTGAGATGGCTTAGCCGATCGGGTCGAGATCAGATGCCATGCTGTATAGATGGTGGCATTTGTGTTGGAACTATTGATTTACATTATGCATATGGATGTGTCTCACTTGAGATGGCTTAGCCGGTCAAGCCGAGACCGGGCTCCGTGTAAACATACGGTGGCATTGTGTGTTGTGGCTTTGGCACTAAAGATTAGTAACCTAAAAAGATGGAAAGATTGAATGGGAAACTATGTGATCCTTACTTGGTGTTTCTGTGAAGTACTTATTGATTATTATGACTGCCTTCTCTTTGTTTCACTGTTCATTCTACTAAGATTGGTGTTTGCC
>AWOL01S0024732.1:93307-108072 GCA_000715115.1 Nicotiana otophora | reverse complement strand
TATATTTTTTTTTTGATGACCGAGAAATCCGTCTGGGCCGATCCTTTGGACCAACCGCAGCCTTCGAAACTCGGTGGATAATGGGCCCACCCCTCTACCCTTCTCCACTTAAATATATATATATACACACACACATATGTGTTTGTTGACATTCTGGACATGCTGGTCTAGTTTGTGGATTTGAGGAAAATGAAAAGAATAAGGGGTTGTGCTATCCAAAATTTCATAGATGAGCTAGTCGCTCATTTGGGTTGAGTTCTAGCTTCCGTAAGCTAATAATGGTCCATTATTGTTTGTTGTAAATTGAAGTACTAACGGGCTGAGCCGACGTAGTGTGGTTAGGTAAACAACAAAGGTATATTAAGGCTATCCATTCTTTTCTTTTAACATGATCCATATGAAACAAACGAAACGAGCAAACGCGAAACTTTCACAAATGACACTATTCTTAAAAGTACTAGGGGTTCCTATGTTCTTGATTCTCCATGTGTCCTATTATTCTATCGTCTGCTCATGGGTCTCAGAAAATACGTAAGTTGATAAAGTTTATTTCATGGTATTAACCGAAGACATATTGATCTTATAACATCCCGAGAGATCTTATTCACTTACTTCTTATGCATTGCATTCATTTATACATGTACATTGACCCATGCCCAGATGGCGTTATATACGTGTGGGGTATGAGGAAAGGTTATGGCGTTATATACGTGTGGGGTATGAGGAAAGGTTATGGCGTTATATACCACCACCACCTGATCAGCTGGTATACGTTGATGATTTTGCCCATAGAGGTCGAGATGATATGATGGGATGCCCTCAGAGGCTTGATGAAATTATATACTCATATATATATGCATGGTATGACATTTCCACGCATATGCATGGCATTATAATTATTTCACGATTCATAGAGATATTCAGACTTACATGTTGAGTTCTTTACACCATGTTTCTTTCATGCCTTACATACTCAGTACTTTATTTGTACTGACGTCCCTTTTGCCTGGGGACGTTGCGTTTCATGCCCGCAGGCCTCGATAGACAGGTTGACAGTTCTCCTAGTAGGCTATCAGCTCAGCGAAAGATGTTGGTGCACTCCACTTGCTCTAAAAATTTTTATTTGGTCAGCATGATTTGGACATGTATTGATTGGTGTGGCGGGGCCCTGTCCCGACCTTTATGACGTTTATGTACTCTTAGAGGCTTTTAGACAAATTTCATGTATATGGATACTTGTATGGCTTTATCGGCCTATGTTTTGAGTGTACAAATGATCATGTCGGCTATATAGGCCCGTATGTCACGTGTATAAGTTTCTATGTCATGTTCGGTCGTCCTATGTCTAGTATTCCTTTATGTTTTATTCCAGTTATCTCATGATGGCTCTTCTGGACCATTTACCTATGATGGTGTGATAAGAAAGATATGTTACGTTGGTACTCGGTTGAGTAAGGCACCGGGTGTCCGTCGCAGCCCTCCGATTTGTGTCGTGACAAAAGTGGTATCAGAGCAGTTTTGTCCTAGGGAGTCTACAAATCGTGTCTAGTAGAGTCTTGTTTATGGGTGTGTTGTGCACCACACTTATAAGCAGGAGGCTACAACACATTTAGGACTGTCACTCTTTCTTTTACTCTAGATCTTGTGGTAGAGCTCAGTTGTAAGAATTCAAACTCCTAAATTCTATTTTATTCGTAATACAATGAAACCTACATCTATAAAGACTACTGGTAAGAGATTTACTGTGGCTGTGGAAGAGTTGTGTCAGAGGAATTTGATTTTGCATCAAGCTTATAATGAGTAAATGTGAGGTCTTCAGTAGATCACGTGTGTACTAGGACGTGTAAGCTTCTTGATAAGGAGCCCTAAGACATGAATATCTATCCAGCCATATGGTTTAAAGCAAAGAGAGAATCAGGAGGTAGATACAAGTTTCAACAAGCAAAAGAATCAAGGTGAAGAAGGGTACGAGGTACCCAATTGGTGAAGATTATCAGTATTTACAATTCAGACTGAGAAATATAAGCATTTTGAGTTACCTTCAATTGTAACAGAGGTATGTACAATTGGCCACACCCATCTCAGTTATGCTCCATGGGAGCCAACAAATATAGTTTAAGAGACGGACGGGATATCAGGATCCAGCTAGGGTTAGAATAACCCAAAATAGTGGATGGATTGTTAGCGTTAGCTGACATTTCCGAAGGATATTGGAAAAGTGGTAATAATTCTCCTTGTGAGACACCCAGATGGCGCATTCTAGAATAGTACAGCTAGATATGAATACTAGAATGTTCAAAAAAATTACAAAGGTAGGCACTTGAATCCTAGAAGGGAAAAATATTTACCTTAGTATGGCTCCCGTCCCTAGTAAGGAGAGAATGTAGGCGACCCGAAGAGGAGCTGTGAGAAGGCACGGGAGAAAATATGTTATTGATATATTGAATGAATAATGCTACACAAGAGGTCCTTATTTATAGCTATACTATACAAGGACATACTACTCCTCTACCAATGTGGGACAATACTACACTATATACATGCTGTAAATTAACACTCCCCCTCAAGCAGGTGCATACAAATCATATGTACCGAGCTTGTTACATATATAACCAATACGAGGACCAGTGAGGGACTTGGTGAAGATATCTGCAAGTTGATCATTTGACCTCACAAACTTTGTAGCAATCTCTCCTGAAAGTATCTTTTCTCTGACGAAGTGACAATCAATCTCAATGTGTTTAGTTCTCTCATGGAACACCGGATTTGATGCAATATGAAGGGCAGCTTGATTATCGCACACAAGTTCCATCCGACTGATTTCACCAAATTTCAACTCCTTGAGCAATTGTTTGGTCCAGACTAGCTCACATGTTGCCATAGCCATTGCTCGATATTCTGCTTCTGCACTAGACCGAGCAACTACATTCTGTTTCTTGCTCTTCCAGGACACCAAATTTCCTCCTACTAAAACACAATATCCAGACGTAGAACGTCTATCAGAAGGTGATCCTGCCCAATCAGCATCTGAGTATCCAATGATCTGCTCATGACCTCGATCCTCAAAGAGTAACCCTTTGCCTGGAGCCGATTTTATATATCGAATAATGCGGACAACTGCATCCCAATGACTATCACAGGGAGAATTCATAAACTGACTTACAACACTCACAGGATAGGAAATGTCGGGTCTAGTCACTGTGAGATAATTTAATTTTCCAACCAGCCGCCTATAGCTTGCAGGATCGCTAAGCGGCTCCCCCTGTCCTGGCATAAGTTTAGAATTCGGATCCATCGGAGTGTCAACAGGTCTGCAACCTATCATCCCCGTCTCCTCAAGAATGTCTAAAGCATATTTTCTTTGAGAAATAACAATACCTGAGCTAGACTGGGCAACCTCAATACCTAGAAAGTACTTCAATCTGCCTAGATCCTTAGTTTGGAAGTGCTGGAAGAGATGCTGCTTCAGATTGGTAATACCATCCTGATCATTGCCAGTAATAACAATATCATCAACATAGACTACCAGATAAATACAGAGACTTGAAGCAGAGTGCCGATAAAACACAGAGTGATCAGCTTCACTACGAATCATGCCAAACTCCTGGATAACCGTGCTGAACTTACCAAACCAGGCTCGAGGAGACTGCTTTAGACCATAAAGTGACCGACGCAAGCGACATACAAGGCCACGAGACTCCCCCTGAGCAACAAAACCAGGTGGTTGCTCCATATAAACCTCATCCTCAAGATCACCGTGAAGAAAGGCATTTTTAATGTCCAGCTGATAGAGGGGCCAATGACGAACCGCAGCCATGGATAGAAAAAGGCGGACTGAAGCCACTTTAGCCACGGGAGAGAAGGTATCACTGTAATCGAGCCCAAATATCTGAGTATATCCTTTGGCAACAAGACGGGCCTTAAGTCGATCAATCTGTCCATCGGGACCAACTTTGACTGCATAAACCCAACGACAACCAACAGTAGATTTACCTGAGGGAAGAGGAACAAGCTCCCAAGTACCACTTGTATGTAAAGCAGACATCTCGTCACTCATAGCCTGGCGCCATCCTGGATGAGACAACGCTTCACCTGTAGACTTAGGGATGGAAACCGAGGACAAAGAAGATATAAAAGCATAATGGGGAGATGACAGACGATGATAGCTCAAACCGACATAATGAGGATTAGGGTTAAGTGTGGTCCTTATACCTTTCCGAAGTGCAATCGGTGTACTAGGAGCAGGGTCCGCAGCAGGAGCAGGGTCAGGTGCAGGACGAGAACCAGTTGGGCCTGATGGAAGACGCAAACGACGATGATAAGTCAAGAGTGGTGTTCCTGTGGCTGGGGAACTAGGGGGAACAACACTAGACTCCTCAACGGTTGGTATGGATGAAACCTCTGTGGTCGAAGGTGGAGGAGGAGCTATAGTAAACTCCTCAAAGATCGGTATAGGTAAGACCTCAGATATATCATGGTGGTCAGCAGAGGTAAAGAAAGGTTTAGACTCAAAAAATGTGACGTCAGCTGACATAAGGTACCTACGAAGATCTGGAGAATAACAACGATATCCCTTCTGAACACGAGAATAACCAAGGAAGACACACTTGAGAGCACGAGGAGCTAACTTATCTTTCCCAGGGGCTAAGTTATGAACAAAACACGTGCTCCCAAAAACACGAGGTGGAAGAGAGTATAAGGGTGACTGGGGAAACAATACTGAATGCGGAATCTGATTCTTGATGGGAGATGAAGGCATCCGATTAATCAAATAACAAGCTGTGAGAACTGCATCGCCCCAAAAACGCAACGGAACACGAGATTCAATTAGAAGTGTGCGAGCAGTCTCAATAAGGTGCCTATTCTTTCTCTCAGCAACCCCATTTTGCTGAGGGGTATAAGGACAAGATGTCTGATGAATAATTCCCTGAGAAGTCATAAACTGCTGAAATTGAGAAGATAAATATTCTAAGGCATTATCACTACGAAAAATGCGAATAGAAACACCAAATTGGTTTTTGATTTCAGCACAGAAACTCTGGAATATAGAAAATAACTCAGAACGATCTTTCATTAAGAAAAGCCAAGTACATCTTGAATAATCATCAATGAAACTGACAAAATAACGAAATCCCAAGGATGAACTGACTCTACTAGGACCCCATATATCAGAATGAACTAAGGAGAAGACAGACTCTGCATGACTCTCAACACTACGCGAAAAGGAGGCTCGGGTATGTTTCCCAAGTTGACACGACTCACAATCTAATGTAGACAAACTAGATAAACTAGGCACCATCTTCTGAAGTTTGGATAAACTCGGATGTCCTAAACGTCTGTGGATTAGATCTGGAGGATCTGTAACTAGACATGTTGTGGAAGGACTGAGTGAGTTAAGGTAGTAAAGGCCTTCTGATTCACGTCCTGTACCAATTGTCTGTCCCGTACTGCGGTCCTGCATAATAAAAGAATCGTCAATAAAATATATACCACAATGGAGGGCACGAGTCAAACGACTAACAGATGCAAGACTAAAAGGACAGCCAGGGACATAAAGAACGGAATCTAGGGTGATAGAAGACAAGGGATTAGCTTGTCCAACTCCTTTTGCCTTAGTTTGACATCCATTGGCTAAAGTAACAGTGGGAAGAGACTGTGAATATACAATATTTGACAAAAGTGATATATTACCAGAGATGTGATCAGAAGCGCCGGAGTCCATGACCCATGGGCCAAGAGTGCTAGACTGGGAAACACAAGCAAAAGAATTACCAGAAACAGAAGTATCAGTCTGAGCAACTGAGGCTACTTGTGGAGATGTCTGCTTACTTGCTCGATACTGAAGGAGCTCATTATATTCTTCTTTAGATAAAGAAAATCCTTGGTTACCTGGAGTCTCGGTCTGAGCAATGTAAGCATTTTTGGGTGGACGACCATGTAAGGAATAGCACATTTCACGAGTGTGTCCAAGTTTGTGACAATAAGAACACTTGGGTCTAGATCTTCCAAAACGACCTCCTCCTCGTCTATGCTCCATAGTTTGAGATGCCCGAACATCCATTGTCTGGGATGCAAGAACAGAGGAATCAAGTATCTGTGATGAGATCACTGGTGGACTTGGTGCTGCAGCAAGGCGGAGTAATCGAGAGAATAATTCATCAACTGTCGGGACAGACGGACTAGCCAAAATCTGGTCGCGTACTGAATCAAGATCATTAGGAAGTCCAGCGAGGGTAAGAACGAGAAACATCTTCTGTCGCTGCTCTTGTTGTTTTTCCACACTAGCCGAAACTGGCATCAACTTCTCAAATTCCTCCATGACTGCCTGTACTTGACCCAAGTAAGTAGACATATCCAATTCCTGCTTCTTTAAGTTTGTCATCCGTGATATCACATCATAGAAGCGAGATATGTCATTAGTGTATAAGGTGCGTGCCTTTGCCCAAACCAAATAACATGTCTGGAATGGACGAAACAAGGGCATCAACTTGGAATCAATAGATCGCCACAAGATGCTACATAACTGAGCATCGATTTTTGCCCAAAGTGCTATTGCCTTTTCATCTCCATCGCTAGACTGTTTGATTAGATGATCTTGAACACCTTGACCTCTACACCATAACTCGACAGATGAAGCCCAAGCTAAGTAGTTTGAACCTCCCATTAAAGGTTCCGAGGTAATAATAGCACTAGAGTTTCCAGAACTCATGTTTCTAGACCCAAAAGCATCAAATCCCAAAGACATTGTTGCAAATTATTACCAAATAGGAGAAAGAATCAACTGTAATCCACTGAAACAGTGTACGGAAACACAGAAACAGAAAACTGAAATACTGTAGCTGTCGGAATCTACTGTAGCTGTCGAAATAGTACTGTAGCTACCGGAAAAAACTCAAAGTTGTCGGAATGAAATGAAAACAGTAGGGGTAGGATCGGAATTACCAGGCGACCCAACTGTTCTGAAGGAAGATTTTCAAAAAATGGCCGGAAGTGGTCGTACGCGCCGGCGCGTGAGCTCACGCGCGTGAGCTTCTGGTGGCGCGTGGAGGCGCGTGAGGCTGCTTCTGCCGGAGTTGTTCACTGGGGTTTGGTCGCCGAACAGTGACGACTCTTGTGGTAGTGTTGGATTTTGCACAACACTGACAGAAATGAAGCAGATAGAAAACAACCTTAAAAAATACTGATTTCTCTTTCCCGGAATCGCTGGAATTTATGCACAGCGATAAGTCTCTCACAATTGCTCTGATACCATGTGAGAAGGCACGGGAGAAAATATGTTATTGATATATTGAATGAATAATGCTACACAAGAGGTCCTTATTTATAGCTATACTATACAAGGACATACTACTCCTCTACCAATGTGGGACAATACTACACTATATACATGCTGTAAATTAACAGGAGCTAAAAGCAAAAGAATGTTTTGTTAAAGCTTTCAGAATAAAGTGATAGACAGAAATATTAGCATGAGAATAAGAAGAGAGTAAATGAAGCATTATGAGCATGATGTGATACGTGAGTGATAACGAAAAATCAAAATATGACAGGATGACGGAGTCTATAGTCAAGTGAAGGAAAAGATAAGAGGTGACAGGCCTTGAGACAGTAAAAAAGTGTAAGCCATAAAATCATATCCCCATTTCGAGAAATCAGTTGGTGACTCCAACGTGATTACCAGAAGGAAAAGTTAGACCCCTGGAGTAATAAAAATCACTATGGGCTAGTGAATAGGATAAACTGAACATGAATTAGGGACCGAAGGATTTTATAATAGTCGGCATCGTGAGAATTTCATGGATAGCGTTCCGGCAATAATAGAATGGACAACAAAAGAATAACCTTTAAAGTTCATTCAGGAAGACGCTTCCCTAAAGCAAGCACTGGGAGCAGAGTTAAGCTTAAGGGACTAAGTGTGCCACTTACACTAGGTTTCACCCTCGTGAGTAAGAAATTTCGTTATCCTTGATATAGAAGGATTACCACAAGGTACGCTAAAGATGAAGAGATGGGGAAAGATGGTGTGATATGGTATTAAGTAGGAGTTATATTGTTCGGGGAACTATGGAATAGTAAAGGAAGAATGCGATAAAAATGAGAAAGGGATGAGATTGCACTTATTCAAATCCCACAGATAGGTTACGACTCTAGAACATTACGCAACCATGATGGCAGAGAGGGACAGTAAAGGTTCCCGACCAGGATGTTATTGATAAATAAGTATGAATGAATACTTAATACATAAGGAGCCAGTGCGAGAGGTAAGTTAAGTCAAAGGACATATCCCAAGAGAGATTACGCGGAATATAGATATGAGAATGGACCAACGAGTAGTTGATTCAGGAAGACCCTAGTTATGGCTAGACAAGAGGATACAGACAAATCAGCAGATCATGCAAGATAAACATAGTGAAACCCAATATGGTGAATTCAGTCTCGCAATTATGACATTGTAATCCTTGAGAAATATTCAGATAGTAGTTGGGGTAGTTAAAGGTACCGTATTGGTATTACGGAAATAAAAGAGAGTTCCACTGAGAAGACAGTCAAAATATCAGTTCATAAGCAACCCTATAAGCACAAGGGCGTGGAGGTAAGTAACTAAGTATAATTATAGGCGAGGAAGAACATCAAAACATTTCGTCGAGTATACGATGTAATAAGCTCGCAGCTTTACAAAAGTCAGAGGGTCCTCCCTAAGTACTACAATAAAAGACTAGCTGAGAAAATAAGGAAGAAGGCTTCAACCTACGCATTGTAACTTGAAGAAGAAATGGTCATGTAAAAACAGTCACACTATAACATTGTATGCACTCCATAAAAAAGTGGCACCTACCGTGGCTAATGAAGGGGAAGTGAAAAAAATAATAATCCAAAAGTGACATTTGAGATCATATGAGTTACAGGAAATTCTAGTATTTGTGGGCACTAGGATAAGCCAATTATTCATGCAGCAGGTAGCAGAATGACCAAGAAAAGTAATTGCTTACGTTTAAAGAAAGTTGAGAAGGAACGAAAGGAATTATTTTATCAATGACCCGGGGTTAGTTACGTTATAAACGTATTTAAGATTTTGGAGTATTATCCATGCAGCATATATATTGATATTTATACAGCCGTAGAAGACTCCAATATAAGTTAAAAGAAAGAATTGAGCCCGAGTCATAGACAAAGGATTGAATTGTTAGAAGAGTATATCATGGATATTTCATAGCGTCCATGAAAGGCTAAAGTAATAACTAATACCCTGAGCCACAGATCGGAAGATAGCTTAAGCCTACATAAAGGCTGAGAGATAAGAGGAAACTAAAGAGTTACATCAGCTAAGTAAATTAGGAGTCTGATTATTGGACCAAGATAATCGTGATTGAAACCATTGCAGAATCACTCTTAATATCAGAGGTACAAGAGAGAAAGTATATCAGCCATATTCTATAACGGCTCTACGATAAATCCAGTCAGAAGAGTACCAGCCTCATAGGAAGTCAATATGAAGCTTCCATCAGATTGTGTATGTACTAGAGGTGCAAGTATTATAGTAGAACTTCAAGTTGTGGATGTGAATTATACCTATGTGGAAGAGAGGTTATGAAAGAGATGGAAGATACGATGCGAGATTTTAAGGTATGTAAGGTAAAGGTAACGAAGGTACGAGATACTCACGTGCAGAAGATTGTGAATAGTCCATACTTCAGATAGAGGGCTAGAAGCACTGGGATTCAGTATCAAGAAATGATAGTGGTGTCGTCAATGACATATCTACCAGCCTATGGTTTCCAGGTATCGAGAGGTCTAGTTAAGAGAGTAAACAAGAGTTAGAGACAATGTGATGTCTCGCTTGAGGTTCCAGAATAACATAAGGAAATCTATGGTGCAAGCAAGTTAGAGGAGGTTGCGAGTAGTATAAATAGATATGTGTAGGTCGTAAGCTAAAGCATGGTAGAGAGACAAGGTTTTAGGAAGACAGAAGTAAGGATAAGAAAAGGCGAGTGAGAATAGGTAAGTCCTCAGGATTAAGCCCATCAAAACAAGAGATCTGATGGTTTCCTTAAGTTATAGAAAGTTCAGTATAGCATGAGTGAACTCAGAGAAGTCTAAGACTAGAAGCATTTAGAAGAGATGGAATGCTGCCCTAGTAGTAGAATAAGGGTGTAATTGTGAAAGAAAAGAGGATGGCATTTAGATATTTTATTGAGTAATGAGGAAGCATTAAAGGACTTAGATTTATACATATAGGATAATCAAGGAGAGTAACCTGGAGTTTGGTAGCAGACCTCAGTAACAATAAACTGAAGTAAGAGTTATGGTACAATATGACCTACTTAGATGTAGTAAAGCCATAGACGCCTAGAGGGACAACTTGTCATAATTCTGTATATGTTCACAAAGTGAGGCCTAGAGATTGGCTAAAATCTGGATGAAAAATGAGAGAAGAGTCGCATAGTAACACATACAAGGACAAAGTCGTATAGACTGCATGATAGAAGGTAGCAATAGTTACGAGATTGGAAGAATTTCGACCATAATTCGTGGTGTGAGAAAGAGGCCTAAAAGAGGGAATACCCTGGCCTTTGGATTTATTCATAGAATAGTTGCCGAGATAGAAATGAGAGTATTAAAGTATTTGCAAGAGCTATAGGTTATGAGAATGATAAGTGCATCAGTCAACTTCGAGGACGAATGTTCCAAATGAGGGAATGATGTTACACCCCATATTTTCGAACATGAAAGTACGCCGTAAGTTAATTGATGTAAGTTCGGAAATGAGATTCTATTTGAAAGTATACAAAGTGATATAATGATATTACATCCCGTATTTCCGTTCAACATACAAACGACTAGGTTGAAGACGAATACACTTAAATGTAAGAAAATAGATTTTAGACAAATAAAAATTAGTTGCTTCCTTACCCGACGTGCTTGTTTCACCAACTTACTTTCCGTCCTACTTGCTTGAGCTACTCGACACATGTCTAATTATTTAATGAGGATGAGACACATGTTTCAAAATGGAAAAACGACCAACATGAATCACCTGCTTGATTAAGTAGGTGCATCACCTACTTAGAGCTTGTGGATCAAATTAAAAGGGAATGGAAGAGGATGGAGATGGGCAAGTCATGGGGCAGCCCAAGACACATCATGGGAAGCCCATTAGTGGGGCCATATAAACATAGATATATCTCAATTTAACTTAGAAAATAATTCATAATCCCTCTATCACTATTGCAACGTGAGGGAGCTCCAAAATAGCAACCCAAAATCTTTCTCAAAGTTATCTTAGGGTTCAAGACCAAATCCACACGTTGGTAAGGTAATTTCTCTCTTGGAAGATCAAGATCACCTAGTTATCTCTCTACTTCGTTGTTTGGGGTAAAGAACTTATTTGAGCTTGGAGTAAAGCTTAGTTGGATGGGTATTCTTACTGCCAAGGTAAGGTTTAACTTCTCCTATATCTATTTAAGATCATCTATGTATATCTAGTTGATTTGATAAAGGAAACTTGTGAAGTAAGTTGATCTTCATGTTGAAGTGTTGTAGTTGCTGGACTATTTTGGAGTAGAATTCTTGATGTTTTATGGCTGGAAATCAGTAGAAATAACTTAAGAATACTATTGCTATTGTGGTTGATGTGTTTGGAAGAAGAGAAAGCTTGGAAAGTACAAGTTAGAACTTGGTTCTTGGCTGAGATGGTGTGGACTGTTTTGGTGATGTATTGTAATGAATATGAGGTTTTATATATATATATATATATATATATATATTTTTTTTTTGATGACCGAGAAATCCGTCTGGGCCGATCCTTTGGACCAACCGCAGCCTTCGAAACTCGGTGGATAATGGGCCCACCCCTCTACCCTTCTCCACTTAAATATATATATATACACACACACATATGTGTTTGTTGACATTCTGGACATGCTGGTCTAGTTTGTGGATTTGAGGAAAATGAAACGAATAAGGGGTTGTGCTATCCAAAATTTCGTAGATGAGCTAGTCGCTCATTTGTGTTGAGTTCTAGCTTCCGTAAGCTTAATAATGGTCCATTATTGTTTGTTGTAAATTGAAGTACTAATGGGATGAGCCGACGTCGTGTGGTTAGGTAAACAACAAAGGTATGTTAAGGTTATCCCTTCTTTTCTTTTGACATGATCCATATGAAACAAACGCAACGAACAAACACGCAACTTTCACAAATGACACTATTCTTAAAAGTACTAAGGGTTCCTACGTTCTTGATTCCCCATACGTCCTATTATTCTATCGTCTTCTCATGGGTCTCAGAAAATACGTAAGTTGATAAATTTTATTTCATGATATTAACCGAAGGCATATTAATCTTATGACATCCTGAGAGATCTTATTCACTTACTTCTTATGCATTGCATTCATTTATACATGTACATTGACACATAACCAGATGGTGTTATATACGCGTATATTATATGTATATGGGGTATGGGGGAAAGGTTATGGCGTTATATACGCACCACCACCTGATCAACTGGTATACATTAATGATTTCGCCCATAGAGGTCGTGATGATATGATGGGATGCCCTTAGAGGCTTGATGATGTTATGTACTCATATACCTATTCATGGTATGACATTTACACGCATATGCATGACATTATAAATGTTTCACGATTCATAGAGATATTCAGACTTACCTGTTGAGTTCTTTACACCATGTTTCTTTCATGCCTTACATACTCGGTACTTTATTTGTACTGACGTCCCTTTTGCCTAGGAACGCTGCGTTTCATGTCCGCAGGTCTCGATAGAGTCGGTTGACAGTCCTCCTAGTAGGCTATCAGTTCAGCGGAAGGTGTTGGTGCACTCCACTTGCTTCGGAGTTGCCTATTTGGTCAGTATGATTTGGACATGTATTGATTGGTGTGGCGGGGCCCTGTGCCGACCTTTATGATGTTTATGTACTCTTAGAGGCTTGTAGACAGATTTCATGTATATGGACACTTGTATGATTTTTCGTCCTATGTTTTGAGTGTACAAATGATCATGTCGGCCTTATAGGCCCGTATGCCACGTGTATAAGTTTCTATATCATGTTCGGTCGTCCTATGTCTTGTATTCCCTTATGTTTTTTTCCATTCATCTCATGATGGCCCTTCTGGCCCATTTACCTATGATGGTGTGATAAGAAAGATATGTTACATTGGTACTAGGTTGAGTAAGGCACCGGGTGCCCGTCACGGCCCTCCGATTTGGATCGTGACATGAACCTCTCAATCCCTTCTCACACCCACTGATCAACTCACTCCACTCACCACCACAAATTCCTCACTCAGACAACCTCGAAAACCTCGAAAATCCAATTTCGCCACACTAGACATTGTCCCATACAATCCCTGCCTTGATTCCTCTGCTCGAAGAAATGCCTTAAAGCACCCCAGAGACACCGGAACTAGAATCCTTTCTGCTGAAAACGACACTCACCTTGACCCTTCTCACAAAAACAGAAAGAAGGATTCAAGTGAAAGTCCATCGCGATATCAAGGAGATAACCATCAACTTACGAGTCTTCTTAGCGGACATTCTGGAGAAATATATTGTTCTCTTTCTCTCAGCACTCCAAGCACCATTAGCGGACATTCTGGAGAAATATATTGTTCTCTTTCTCTCAGCACTCCAAGCACCATTAGCGGACATTCTGGAGAAATATATTGTTCTCTTTCTCTCAGCACTCTAAGCACCACCTTCGGAGAACGAGCAGATTCTCTTACCACCAGATATCGACCTGGCTATGTCACTCCCATATCATCTGTACGACGAGGAGCCACCACTACATCCTTTGATGATTCACTTGGCCAAGTCGATGACTCCGGGAGACAGCTCAACGATCTCCATTGATCTATGGAATTGCCGGGGAGCAGCAAACCCAAATTTTATTCGTAATATCAAATCGATTTTAGCATGGAATAACCCTTTTGTTTTAGCCTCGACAGAAACAAAGATCTATGAACATGAAAATCTAAAGGAAGAACTTGGATTCTCTGGCCTCCTTCAAGCACGGGCCGACAGCTTCTCCGGCGGCATGGTGCTACTGTGGAAAACCGACGAAGTTAATGTTGACCCACTAGTCGCCACAAATCAAGAGCTCCATGCCACAGTACAGGTAAGTCCCTCTTCCCCGACTTGGAATCTTTTTGTTGTCTACGCTAGCACTAATCAAGTTAACAGATTTCAAATCTGGGAGAATTTAAAAAATTTTAATACTACTTTTCCAAGACCTTGGCTTATGTGCGGTGACTTTAATGAAGTGGTCAGCCCCTCCGAAAAGTTTGGTGGCAACCCTGTTAATAATAATCGAATAGATGCCTTTTTAGACTGTATTCGCGACCTTGAAATGCATGACCTAGGCTTTACTGGTTTTAGATTCACATGGACCGATAACATAATTTTCACACAATCTCTTATTATGGAAAGATTGGATAGATTTCTAGCAAACTCTGATTGGCTCCACCTATTTCAAGATTCCTCTGTCCATCACCTTCCACGTACCCACTCAGACCATTGCCCAATTCTTTTAAACCTTGCTCGGGCAACTCGACATCCTTCGCCCTCCTTCCGCTACGAAACTATGTGGACTAGTCACCCGAGCTTTGCCCCACTACAACAACAACAACAACAACCCAGTAGAATCCCATTAATGGGGTCTGGGGAGGGTAGTGTGTACGCAGACCTTACCCCTACCTCGAAGGAGTAGAGAGGCTGTTTCCGAAAGACCCTCGGCTCAAAAAAA